>JADRCG010006501.1:39080-59642 GCA_019844195.1 Rhabdomys dilectus
ACAGGATCCTCTCTGTCTTGTGAATGTGAGAGCACTCACAAGTCTAAAGCCACTTACTGGCCTCTGCAGACACCTGCACTCAAAGGACCAGTGACCCTCTGTGGCATCTACAAACACATGCAGTCACAGGCAGACTGACATTCTGTCCCCTGAATATACCTGGCACAGGCATAAGCATCCTCCCTCTGGCCTTTGCAGACACAGGTACCCACATGCCTGTCACCCTCTTCTGTACCAGAACACACCTGCAGTTACATACCACAGTCCCTGTCTCTGCAGGTACAAATAATGACTTACCCACTGAATGATTTTGTCAACAGAATGCACTGCCTTTGTGCACACTGCTCCCCTCTGACCACTGCAGACACATGTATTCACACCCTGGATGCTGCTTGGCTTGTGCAAAAATCTGAACTAACATATCCACTGCCCATACGTAGTCTTGGACCATAGCTACCTTAATATGTTCACTGCCACCATCTCTCTTCTGCAGGCATCTGCATTCATGTGCCTACTGCAACCCACTCATCTACAGGAACTTATACCCACTCTCCATCTCTGCTCTCTACAGAACATGCAGTCACATGCTCACCAACCCACTGTATGTTCAGTGAGTACCTTTATCCATATGTCTACTGTCCCATCTGACCCGTGCAGGCACCTCTACTCCCATGTCCCTTGTCCCCATCTGTGCTCTACAGGCACCTTCAGTCACAGACACACTGCCCCCTCTGAATTCTGCAGATACATGCGCTGACAGTAAGTCCTACAGCCGCATCTGTCTCCTGCAGGCATCTGCACTCTCATGCACACTGCCAGGCTGTCCTCTGCAGGAACAGGCATTCACATGACTGTGTCCTCTAGAGGCACCTGAACTCACATGCCTACTGTCTGTCCTCTGCAGGCACCCATAATCCGATGGCCACTGACTCACACTAGCCTCTAGAGATACCTGTATTCAACTTACAATTTGTAACCTCTGTCCTCTGAAGGCATCTGCACTCACATACACATTGCAAGTCTATCATCTAAAGTAACAGGCATTCAGTTGGCCAGAGTGACACTGTATCACCTGTAGGAACCTACACTCACATGTCCACTGTCCCATCTGATCCTGCTGATCAGCTACACTCACATGCAAACTGTTCTCCTCCAGGCACCTGTAGTGACATGAACACTGCTCTCCTGACAGTTGAATGGACATGAGATCACATGCTCACTGCTCCACCTAGATTCATGAAGGCTCCTGCACTCACATGCCCACTGCATCCCTTGCATGTACAGATACCTGCAGTCACATACCCGCTGCCAGCCTGTCCTCTGTAGCTATATGCATTGTCAAGCCTGTTGCCACTCTCTGGCCTCTCCATGCATCTGCAATTGTTTCTAAATGTAAATGTTCTCTCATGCCCACTTCTACTCTCTGGCATCTACATGACACATTCTGACCACTCAGCCACATGCCCTCAAGTCCACTACGCTTCTGTTCCCTGCAGACACCTGCACATACATGGCCTCTGCCTCTCTCTGCTCTCTGCAGACACCAGCACTCATATAAACATTGCCCCTTAACTGCCCTTACTTCCATGTTGGGAGTCGACTTTTAACAGAAAGAGGCTACAAAGCAGCTATCCATGCTGTAGGGCTCACATGGTAGCCACGCCTCCAAGGGTTATGTCATATTCAAGTGCCTACAAGGGACGTAGCAAAAGTGTATAAATACTCAGATTTCCCTTCAATAAAAGACTAGACTTGAGACTAGATCAGAACCTCTGTCTGGTCTCCATTCTTAGCATCTCTTCCCTTTATCCCTTATGTCTCTCCCTCTAGACCCTGACCCGAAGACGGGAGCAAGCAGCAACATTTTTTGTTAAGTCTTTAGTCTCAAGCCAGGTAGAGCAGAGCCGGTTGCAACACTTCCATGCCCACTACCCACCTCTGCTCACTGCATGTAGCTGAACTCACATGCTCACTGCCCTTCTCTGGACTCAGCATGGTTTGGTCAACAGGCAAATGGACTCCTGTGGACACTGGCTCTCCGTGACTTCTGCAGGCACCTGCACTCAGAGTTCCAGTGCCCACATGTGTCTTGTGCAGGCATCTACAATCCCATTCTCACGGCCCTTGTAGACACCTGCACTTGCAGAACAACTTCTCATATCAGACCTCTGGAGGTCCTTGAATCACATGCCCACTGTGCCCATCTGTCTTCTGCAGGCACCTGCATTCACATGCCCACTTCTAGTCATCATCAGGAGGTATGTATACTCACAGTCCCACTGTCCAACTCTGCTCTCTACCTGAACATGTAGTCACTTGTGACATCCCCCCTCTGGCCACAGCAGACTACCACACACACGCCCACTGCCCTACTCTGGTCACCGCAGGCTCCTACACTCACAGGGCCACAGCTTCTCTCTGGCATCTGCAGGCCATTGTCCTCATATGGACAGATCCCCTCTCTGCCCTGGACAGACACCTGCACTCACATATGTGCTGTCCCTTCTCCCCTCTGCACTCACATGCTCACTGCCTTCTCTAGGCTCTCTAGAGTCCTACAATGAAAAAGAAACTAACTTATTCTGTCATCTGCAGGCACTGGTACCCATATGCCCACTTCCCCCACCTGACCTCTGTTGACATCTGAAAATACATGTCCACTGCCCACTCTGGAATTCTTGTTACTTACTCTCACATGTCTATCAATTTCTGGCATCTGTGAGGACATGTCTACTGCCATCCTCTGGTCCCAGCAGGAATGTACTCACTTGAGTATCTCCCCTCTCTGGCCTTGGTAGGTGTAGGGAGCAAACTTGCATATACACTGAAAGTCAAAATCGGCCATGGGAATGAGTCAGCAATGCATGCCTGTTAACACAATGACTTGGTCTCTGTGGGAAAACACTGATCCTAGAACAGATACCTATAGATCTTGTAGACAGGCAGCCTTGGTGGAAAACTACCAGCCTGGATGAGAACAAGTTGTCATAGGACTTGTCGATGGGTAGCCTTGGTGGAGGGTGCCAGCTTGGATAAGAACAAATGAATCATAGACAGAGTCATAGTGACCTGTTCCCTGCTTCTTCACCCAGCCAAATCCCTGTCCTAGAAGATATCTGTACTCCCCCAGAGGACACCTACGATCCTGTGTCATCCCCTTCTCTAAATCCTGCCTCTAGGTGTATGGAATCCCTGTGTGAAAAAAAATTAAATGTATGGTTTGATCAGGGTATAGATAAGCCATCATTCTTCATGTTCCCCTGTCCTCCAGTCCTCTCTCCCAGGTCTGCTGATCCCAGTTCAATGCCCCGTGGGAATGGAGAAGGTAGGTATCTGTTCACAGTCAACCTCCCACTGTGGAATCTGCGGGCCCCTGATCTTATGCCCACTGCACTCTTTATTCTCTGAGGACAACTGTACTCACATACCCAATATGCCACCATACCTTCTGTTGGTACCTGGACTCACATGCCCATTGCACATACCTCGTTCCTGAAGACATGGGCACTCACATCCCATCTCCTCTGCACTCTCTGCAGGTACCTGCACTCACATGACCATTGAAATCCTGCATCCTCAGAGGACACCTCCACTCTCATGTCCACTGTCCACATCTGTATTCTACTGTCATCCGCACTCACATGAACTCTGTCCCATTGCCCTGCAGGGACATAAACTCACAGAGCCACAGCCCCACAATGGCTTCTGCACTCACCCACCTTGACTTGCCAATTTCACCTCTCTGGCCTCTCCAGATAACTGCATTCACAAACCCAATGACTGCCTGGTCTGTGCAGGAATCTGTACTGATGTGTCTCCTGTCCACCTCTGCTCCTGGCTGCACTCATATGCTCACAGATCTGCTGGAATCTGCTGGAAACTTCACTCACATGCCCACTGCACTCCTGCCATCTACAGCACATGGAGTCACCTTCCCACTGCTCCACTTAGCACTTTGAAGGCTCCTCCACACACATGTGCACTGCATTCCAGGAATCTACAAACACAGGCAGTCACATGTTCAAGGACTCATGCTGGTCTCTGCAGACACCTGAATGGTTATGCCCAATGCACACATTTGGTCCCTGCAGGGATCTGAAGAGAACTGCGCTCACATGCCCACTGCTATCCTGCCATCTGCAGGCTCCATCACTCACATGATCACTGTCCTATTCTGCTCTCTACAGGTTCTAGTCCACATAGTTTCCTGATGGCCTCTGCAGACACCTGCACTCAGGGGCCCTCTGCCATCATATCCTCCCCAGGAACCTGAACTCACAGGCCCACATTCCCCTCTGATCTGTTCAGAAAATGGACTTACATGTCAAACACATGCTTGAATCCTCAAGTAACTGCACTCACATGACCACTACCTCCTCTCTACAGGCAAGCAAGCATGCAAGCACACCCACTGCCCTCCGCATGCTTCTGCAATCACCTGCACTCATGGGCCCATTCAACATCCGTGTCCACTGTCCACAGTGTGTGCAGACACTTGCACACACAAATCCGCTCCTTGTGGCCTCTGCATGCTCCTGCACACATTTCCCAATGCATCTCTCAGCACTCCAGAGATACCTGCATTCACATACCCACTGTCTTGTCTGGCCTATGTAGAAATCTGTACTAACATGTCCACTGCCCACATCCTATATTTACCTGAGCTGCACTCACATGCCCAGGGTCCTCCGGGCATCTGATGGTACATGTACTTACACGCCCACAGCATTCAAGGGATTCGTAGACATGTGTACTCACACACTCATTGCTCCAAATAGCCCACGAAGGATGCAGCACTCAAATGTCAATGCTCCACTGGCATCTGAAGGCACCTACACTCTATGTCCAATGCCCACACTGGCCACTAGAGGCACCCACACCTACATGTCCATTGATACCCTAAACTCTGTAGGCGCCTGCACATTTGTCCACTGCTTTTTCCTGGTGTGGACAAGTAGCTATACTCATTTAGTCCATTACCCCCCCTGCTCTCTGCACATTCCTGCACTCACATGCCCACACCCCTTCTCTGGACTCAGCAGGGACCTGGAAACACATACCTACTGCCTCTCTCATGCATCTGCAGGCATCTTCAATGACGAGCACACTATCCCCACTTGTCTTTGGCAGGCACCTGCATTGACATGTCCACTGACATCTTCCCATCAGCATAACCTACCCGCATGCCCACTGACTTCCCTGACCCCTGCATGTTCCTGTACTCACATACATGCTGGCCATATCTGCCCTCTGTAAGTGCTGCACTCACATGGACACTGTCCCACAGGCCTCTGTAGACATCTTCATTCACAGTCCAACGGAACCTCTATGACCTCAGCAGACACCTGCACTCAAGGCCCATGGCCCCCATGTGTCTCCTGCAGGTACACACATGCTCACTGCCTGTCTGTCCTATGAAGAACCCTGTGCTCACATGTATAAATCCACCATCAGGTCTCTGCAGGCACCCGAACTTAGTTTCCTACTGTACTTCTCTGGCCTCTCCAGACACCTATTTCCACAAACTAAAACCACACTCTGTCCTCAGCAGACAAATGTACTCACATGAGGTCACTTCCCTTCCATATCCTCTGCAGGCACCTGCACTCAGAGTCCTACTGCCTCGTATGTTGTGTGTAAACATATGACCTGACACGCTCAGTGCCATCCCTTGTAGGCACCCGTCTGACCTCCCACTTCCGACCTCTAGAGACACCTGTACTCAGGGGCACAGTGGGATCCTGTCCCAGGCAGAAAAGTGAACTCATGGGCCTACTTCCCCACTCTGACTTTCCCTAACGTCTGCAGCAACATGTTAACGAAACACGGCTCTATAGGCAATGAATTAGGCCCACTTGGTCCCTCTGTCCTCTGGAGGAAGCTACACACACATGTAAGCTGCCTGTCTCTGACCTACTCAGGAATCTACACTTACAGACACATTGTCCCATTTTGCCATCTGCAGCTACCTGTAGCCACATGCCCACTTCTCCCATCTCACCTCTGGGGACATCTGCACTTACATATCCATGACAACTGGTCTCTGCAGACACATGACCTCACAGCCTACTGCCCCTCTCTGGTCTCTACAGGTAGCTATGCTCCCATGCATGCCCACTGCCCTACTCTGCCCTCTGCAGACACCTGCACTCACATGCCCTATGCCCTCTTCTATACCATGTACTAACTTGCGGTATCATGCCCACTGACACCCTTACCTGCAGGCACATATACTCACATTCTCATAGTCCCTATGCCTCCCCACTCATGTACCAATTGCATAGCTCTGCCCTCTTGAGACACTTGTTTTCACATACCAATGAGTGCCATGCCTGTGCAAGAATCTATACTAAAATATCCAATATCAACCTCTGGTCTTGGTTTATCTTTACTCACATGCCAACTGTCCTACTGGCATCTGTAGGCTTGTGTATTCAAATACCCACTGTTCCATCACTGAATTGACCACTGATAATCTGGAACCTTCAGTCACAGGCCGAACACCTCTTTTGTTGCTCTATTGGCTCCTGCACTCTCATGCACAATGCCCAAATCTAGCCTCTGCATGTGCCTGCACACACATGCATAGTACCGCCTTGCCTCTGCACCCAGCTACCTGCACTTGAATTCTGCACCTCTCTAGTATTCCAGACTCCTCCAATCACTTATACAATGATTGCCTGGCCTGTACAAGAATCTGAACTAACATGTCTACTGCTCACCTCTGGTCATGATGCTTAGTCACACTCACATGCCCACTATCCTACTAGTGTGTGCTGTCACCTGAATTCACATGCCCAATGCCTTTGTGGACATGGACACTAAATACCCACAGCTTAACTCTGCAGGCATCTGAACCAACATGTCTACTGCACTCTGATCTCTGCAGGCATCTGAACTCACATGTCCATGGCACTCTGATCTCTGCAGGCATCTAATCTCACAGAGCAGCTGCCCTCAGGTCTCAGCAGGCAAGTCTACTCACATGCAAACAGTCCCTTCATGGCCTCAGCATTTATCTAGGCTCACCTGCCAACTGCAGCTCTCTGTTTCTCCAGACACCACCATCCACGCACCCAATGATGGCCTGGCCACTGCTGTAATCTACACCAACCTATCTACTGACCAGTTCTGGACTTGGCACTTAGCTATGCTCACACACGATGTCCCCTGGTATCTGCAGGAATCTGCATTCACATATCGACTGTAAACTTGATCCCTGAGATGTACCTGCACAAACATGCTCCATGTCCCCAGCTGTCCTCTGCAGGCAACTTCAGCCCCAGGCAAACTGGCCCCTTCTAACCTCTGTAGATACACGTACTCACTGTCCCACGGTCCCATCTGTCCCATGCTGGTACCTGCACCTGCTGCCAGACTATATTCTGCAGGAACCTGCACTCACATGCTCTCTGACACTTTCACCCTCTGCAGACACCCACAGGCAGATTCTCCCTGCATATCTCTTGTCTAGGCCCACCCATTCCACCACATGCCCACTGCCTACATGGTATCTTCATGAATGTAAACTCAAATATACATTGCTTAACTGAGCTCTCTGAAGGCTCCTGTACTCCTTCCCGCTCTATGCATCTAAAAGCAGCTGTACTCACATGCACACTGCCAGGGTATATTCTGCATGAACCTGCAATCACATGCTCTCTGACACTCTCTGCCCTCTGCAGGCACACACACCCGTGTTCCCACTGCACCTCTGTCTCCATGTACATGAACTCACATGCCCACTGCCTTTCTCTGGACTCTACAGTTACTTTATTCACATGCCCACCTATGCCCTCTGGCCTCCATAGGCACCTGCACTCACTTGTCCTCTATCCCCCTTGCTTCTGAAGGCACACAACACATACATACTACTGTGCTCCCTTGACCTCTGCAGTCACATTCACAGGTCCACTGCACCTCTCTACAGACAACAGAGTTCACATACACAATGACTGATTGCTCTGTGCAGGAATCTGCACTCACGTGACCCTTGTCTACATATGATCTTGACATGTAATTAAACTCTCTGTCTTGGCATCTACTGGGATCTGCTGTCAAATACCGACTGCCTAGCTGGCATCTAAAGACTTTTACACCGGTACCCACAGGCTCTTTTCTGTCTTGTGAATGTGAGGGCACTCACAAGTCAAATGCCACTTACTGGTCTCTGCAGACACCTGCACCCAAAAGACCACTGACCCTCTATGACCTCTACAAGCACATGCAGTCACAGGCACACTGATGCTCTCTGTCCCCTGAATGCACCTACACAGGCAAAAGCATCATCTCTCTGTCCTCTGCAGACACAGGTACCCTCATGCTTGTCACCCTCTTCTGTACCCTAACAAACCTGCACTCACAGAACAGAGTCCCCTGTCTCTGCAGGCACAAATAATGACTTACTCACTGATTTTGTCCACAGAATGCACTGTCCTTGTGTGCCCACTGCACCTCTCTGTCCTCTCCAGACACATATATTCACACCCTGAATGCTTTTGTAGAAATCTGAACTAACATGTCCACTGCTCATACATAGTCTTGGACCATAGCTGCCCTAACATGTCCACTGTCACCATCTCTCTTCTGCAGGCAACTTCATTCACATGCCCACTGCAACCCAATCATCTGCAGAAACCTATATCCACTCTTCATCTCTGCTCTCTACAAAAACATGCAGTCACGTGCTCACCGACCCACTGTGTCCTCAGTGACTACCTGTAACCATGTCCACTGTCCCATCTGACCCCCATAGGCACCTCTCCTCCCATGTCACCTGTCCCCATGTGTCCTCTGTAGGCACTTTCAGTCAAGACAAACTGACCCTTTCTGACCTCTGCAGATACATGAGCTGACAGTAAGTCCTACAGCGCCATCTGTCTCCCACAGGCATCTGCACTCTCATGCACACTGCCAGCCTGTCCTCTGCAGGAACAGGCACTCACATAACTGTGTACTCACGAGGAACCTACACTCACATACCTACTGTCTGTCCTCTACAAGCACCCATAATCCAATGGCCACTGACTCACACTAACCTCTAGAGATACATGTGCTCACCTGACAAATTGCAACCTCTGTGCCCTGAAGGCATCTGCACTTACATAAAGATTGTAAGTCTGTCCTCTAAAGGCACAGGCATTGATGTGGCCATAGTGACACTGTGCTGTCTGCAGGAACCTACACTCACATGTCCACTGTCCCATCTGGCCCTGCTGTTTAGCTACACTCAAAACTGCTTTTCTGTTGGCACCTGTACTGACATGAACACTGTCCTCCTGACATCTGAATGGACATGTGTTCACATGCTTAGTGCTCCAACTAGACCTTTGGAGCCTTCTGCACTCACATGCCCACTGCATCCCTGACATGTACAGACACCTGCAGTCACATGCCCACTGCCAGCCCACTGTCCTCTGCATGAATATAAAGTCTCAAGTCTGTTGCCACTCTCTGTCCTCTCCATGCATCTGCATTTGTCTTTTAAGACAAATGTCCTCTTATGCCCACTGCCACTCCTGACCATGACACATTCAGATCAGTCAGGTACCAGGAATCACAAGTTCACTGACCCTTCTGTCCCCTGCAGATATCTGCATATACATGCCCTCTGCCTCTATCTGCAGACACCAGAACTCACATGAACATTGCCCCCTTAACTCCCTTTAACTGCCCTTACTTCCATGCCCACTACCCCCCTCTGTTCTCTGCATGTTGCTGCACTCACATGCCCACTGACCTTCTCTGGACTCAGCATGGACATGTACTCACATGCCCACTGCCTCTCTCATGCACCTGCAGGCGCCTTCACTCATATGCCCGCTGCTATGTTCTAATCTGTAGAAACCTACACTTGAGTCAACAGCCTTCCTGTGAACTCACAAACCTCTCCCTGACCTATGCAGTCATCTGCACTCACTTTCCTACCTCATGTCTCTGGACTTTCCAGACACCTGTGTTCACACCAAAGGCCACACTCTGACCTCAGCAGGCAAATGTTCTCACATGGGGTCATTCCCCCTCCATGACCCCTGCAGGACCCTGAACATGCCCAGTGCCATTTCTTGTAGGCCCTTGTCTGACCTCCCAGTTCTGACCTCTGGAGGCACCTGCATTCCAGGGCACACATTGGAGTGTCTCTGTGTCCACTGAAAACAACTGTCCTCACACACAAACTCCCCTCTCTGGACTCTGTATGAATCTCAACTCTCAGGCTATCCTCCAACTTCTAACCTCTGCCTCCAATACACCAATGAGCCCACAGCTACTCTGTCTTCTGCAGGATCCTGAGCACAATATCCACTCCCCCACCCCCAACTCTGGCCTGTGCAACTCCCTGAACCTACATTTCCACTGATACCCCCTAGGCTCTGCAAGGAAATGCACTCACATGCTCTGTGCCCCTCTGGCCTCTGCATGACCACTGCTCACTCTCCCACTGTACCTCTTTGCACTCTAGAGACACCTGCATTCATATACCAATGACTGTCTGTCTGTGCAGGAGCTGCACTAATGAATCCACTGCCCACAATGGAACTTGAAGCTTTATTCAAGTTCAAACGATCTTCCTGGCATTTCTGGCACATGTACTTATATATCCACTGCCCAATTGGCATCTGCAGCTATATGGACTCACAAGTTAGAATTCCACTTAGCCCTCAGCAGGATCATGCATGCCAATGCCCACTGCATCACCAGCATCTACAGGAGCCAGCAGCCACAGCAACACTGCTCCACTCTGATCTCTGAGAACACTTGGACTCACACAGCCATTAACCTCTTCTGGACTCAGCAGGAACTGTAGTTACATGTGAACATGCTGTCTCTGGCCTTTGTAGGCTCCTGTTCACACAGCCAACCTCACACTGGGGACATCTGCAGGCCCCTGCACTCATGACAAATGCATACCTCAGCTCTCTGCACTCATATGACTACTGTCTATCTCTGTACTCCACAGGTATTCATACTCACGTAACCCACTGCACCGACGTGTCATAAGCAGGCAACCTTAGTCAAATGCCCAGATGCCCTGCTGGCCTCAGTATGACCCTACACTCACACTGTAACTCACACTTATCACATAAAAATGCTCCTGCAAGCAGCTCCAGGCACCTGCATTCTCATATACAATGCCCATAGCTGCTCTGTGTCCTCTGCAGGCACCTGCATGCTCACATGACCAATGTCTGGCTTGTTTCCTGAGGCCTACAGTCACATGTCCTCTTGTACTCTCTGACCTCTGCAGACACCTATATACCAATGGCCAATGTCTCACACTAGCCTCTAGAGATACCTGTCTCACCTAACAAATTGCAACCTCTGTCTCTTGAAGGCATCTGCACTTGCACAAATATTGAAATTCTATCCTCTAAAGGAACAGACATTCATATGGACATAGGGACCCTGTGTCGTCTGTAGGCACCTGCGCTCACATGTCCACTGTTCCATCTTGTCCTGCTGTTTAGCTACACTCACATGCAAACAGCTCTTTTGAAGTTTGCTGGCACCTGTACTGACATGAACACTGCCCTCCTGGCATCTGACCAAACATGTGTTCACATGCTCACTGCTCCAATTAGACTTATGAATGCTCCTGTACTGACAGGCACACTGCTTCCCTGACATGTACAGACACCTGCAGTCACAGGGTGACTGCACACAACTTCTCTCTGCAGGTATTTGTACTCACATAACCCACTGCACCCATGTGTCCTCAGCACACAATTGGGTCTATTTCACTTCCTCTCTCTTGTCTCACAGAGCAACTCCAGTTTATCACATCTGGAAACACCTGCAAGCAGTTGCCCACTGCATCCCTGGAATCGGCAGGCATCTGGATTGACAGCACCAAAGCACACATGGCCTCTGAAAGGCACCTGAGCAAACATGGCCAAAACCCACCCTGCATGCTCATTGCATCCCTGTCATCTCAGGCATCTGCATTTACACTGCTACCATATGTTTGCCCTATGAAAGGTTCCTGGGCACACACGGTGGTCACTAACCACCCTGGACTCTGCATGAACCAACACTCACAGGAACACTGCCTCACTCTGTCCTCCTGCCTTCTGCAGGCACCTGAAGTCACATGCCCATGGCTACCCTATCCTGTGCAGGAACACACACACTCATATAGCCATCCACTTCTCTGGTCTCTGCACAAACCTACCCTCATATGCACACTGCCCCACACTCTGTCCATTGAATTCTCTGCACTCTCATGTCCATTGAATTCCTATTCTCTGCAGACACATGTACTCAAAGGCTAACTGACCCTCTGTGGGCTCCACAGGCACATGCGATCATGCACAAATTGTCCCTCTCTGTCCCTTGGATGCATCTGCATACACATTACCACTATCGCTCTCTGACCTCTGCAGACACCTGTACTCACATAGTCAATGACTGCCTGTCCTGTGCAGGAATCTGCACTAACATGTCCACTCTTGTCTTCACAGGTAGCTGGACTAAAATGCTTGCTGCCCTGCTGGCATCTGTAGGGGTGTGTCCTCACACACACAATGCCACATTCTACTCTCTGTATGCACATGCACTCACATGCCCGCTCCTCTCCTCTGCCCTCAGCAGACATCTGTGCTCACACACCAACTGCCTTGCTCTGGTCTCTGCAGGCACCTGCATTCTTATACATAATGCCCAATTCTGCTCTTTGCAGGCACCTGCTCTGACATGCTCATCACCCACCTCTGTCCTCAGCAGGCATCTCTAGTCACATGCCCATGACCCACATCTGTCTTCTGTAAGCACATGCACTCACATGCCCACTGCCATCCTGTCCTCTGCAGGAACATACACACACATGCCCATAGTACATCTCTCTATCTACAGAAGCATGTACTCACATGACAGTGTCCTATCCTTCCCTTGGTCAATATCTGTACTCTGATCTGACCCTTGTTGGCCTTATAATTTTATGCTCCATTGCCCCCATCTGTCCTCTGCAAGCACCGTCAGTCACAGTCACCTGTCCCCTCCTGACCTCTGTAGATGCATGTACTCACATGTCCACTGTCCCATATGTCTCTTGCATGCATCTGAACCCACATGCACACTGCCTGCATGTTCCCTGCAGCAATAGGAGTTCACACGCATGAAGCTTCCCTCTGCCCCCTGCAGGCACCTACTCTCAAATGCCCACTGCCCTCATCTGCTCTTGGAGTTTAGCTGCAATCACATGCCCACTGCCCTCCTTTGGTCTGGTTGCCAAATACACTCACCTACCCCCTCACTTCCTGGGGTCTGATGTCTCCTGCACTCACATGCCCAATGCCAGCCTATCCAACAGAGAAGCCTGAACTCACACGCAAGAAACTATCATCTGGTCTCTGAAGACTCCTGCACTCACATGCCCACTACTCTTCTCTGGCATCTACAAGTAGATATACTCTCATGTCCACTGTCTCTTGCTGTGAAGGCACCTACAGTCACATTGTAATCTACCCCACACTAATCCCTGCAGGTAACTACACACAAATGACCACTGTCTCTGTGTCCTCTGTAGACATCGACCCTCTTATATCCATTGCCCCTCTCTACAGGTGCTTGGAATCACATGTCATTGAAGCCATCGGTCTCCATGAGGCACCTGCACTCACATGTCAACATCCATTTTCTTGCATCTGTAGACACCTGTACTCACAGACCAACTCTCATTTCTGATATCTGGAGACACCTATACTCACAGACATATGGCTCACCTGTTCTCATTAGAAATGTGAACATGGATGACTTTTCCCACATCTGGCCACAGCAGGCCCATGCAATTACATGTCTAAGGCTAATCACCAAATGCTAATCACTGCAGGAATCTGCACTTACATGACAGCTGAAATGTTGTACTCTGCAGGAACCTGGAAACACATGACCACCAACCATTTCTGGCCTCGTCAGGCCCCTGCACTCACATACTCACAGAACCCCTATGTCTCTGCAGTCACTCTCACTTGACAAGTGTACCTCTCTGGTCTCTTCACATACCTTCATTCATATACACAATACTGCCTGACCTGTGCAGGAATCTGAACCAACATGTCCATGGCCACATCTGGTGATGCTTGGCTACACTCACATGCCCACTGCTCATCATGGTCTCTACATGTATGTATAACCATATGCCCACTGTCCACCTCTGCTCTCTGCAGGTATTTTATTCACATGCTGCAGGCTCCTACACTCATGTACACACTGCCCTACTCTGCTCTCTACAGCTTCTAGTGTCACTTATCCACAGTCCTCCGATGGCCACTGCAGGGACCTGCACATAAGGGCCCTCTGCCATCATGTCCATGCAAGGAATCTGAACTCACAGGCCCACTTATCCCCACTAAGTTCTGCAGAATCTGTACTTACATGTCAAATCACATTCCTGTCTCTGCAGGCCCCTTCATTCCCATGTCCACTGCTGTCCTGCACTGTACAGAAACACACATTCCCATGTTCACTGCTATCCTGCAGTGTACAGAAACACACATTCACATGACTAATGCTATCAGGCACTCTACAGAAACAACGTGAACCTACAAACACACACCACACACACACACACACACACACACACACACACACTCACACACAAACACTGTCCCAACCTGAAATCCTTAAGTACTTGTACCTATGTGCCCACTGCCCTGTGTGGATTATGCAGCCACCTTCACCCACATTCTGGACTTGAAGACAACTACATTTACAAGCCCACTGATCACTTCTTGAATTTATCTTTTATTATACACTTTATATAGAGCTCACAGCCCACCTCCTGGCCACCACCTCCCACAATTCATCCACAATCCTCCCTCCCCTTGTCCTTTGAGTGGGTGATGGATCCCTAAGTATACTGTCACCATGGCACTTTAAGTCTCAGGGAGGCTAGCCACTTCCTCTCCCACTGAGGCCTGATAGGGCAGCCCAGCTAGGAGACCATATCCCAGAGCAACTTTTGGAAGAGCCACCATTCCAGTTATTCAGGACCTGCACATCTGTAACATGTGTTCAGGGAGGCCTAGTTCCAGCCTAGTGATTTCCCTGCCCTCTCCATGTATGCATACTCACATGCATGCAGAACAAGTCCTCCCTCTGTAAGTACCTGTGCTCACATGGCCTCTGCCCCATGTGCCCTCTGCAAATACATGTACACACATGCCCACTGCCCTAGTCTGGCCGATATAGACATCTTCATCCCCAGTCTGGCCTCTATAGACATCTTCATCCACATCCCAGCTGTACCACTCTTACCTCTGCAGGCATCTGCACCATGTATCCTGTGTAGGCACATGCACACACATGCTCACTGCCAGTCTATGTTGGCACATGCACTCACAGTCCACCCTCCCATATCTGATCTCTGGAGACACCTACAGCCATGGGTAACCTGCTATCCTGTCCTCAGCAAGATTGGGAATTGCCGAGATCATTTCCCCTCTGACCACTGCAGGTATCTGCACCCACATCTTAATGAATCCCAGGTCTGTGCAGGCTCCTGGACTCACAGGCCCACTTGCCCTCTACTCTGCAGACAATGCACTCACATGCCCACTGCCCTACTCTGGACCCTATCAGCAGCTACATGCCCATGCCACAGCCTCTTGCTGGTCTCTGCAGGCTCCTGCACTCAAAAGACCACTGACTCACTGTGGCCTCTACAGACTCACACAGTCACATGTAGACTGACCATCTCTGTCCCCTGAATACACCTAGCACAGGCATAAGTATCCTCTCTCTGTCCTCTGCAGACAAAGATACCCACATGCCTGTCACCTTCTTCTGTACCCAGAACACACCTGCACTCACATATCACAGTCCCTTGTCTCTGCAGGCACAATAAATGACTTACCCACTGAATGATTTTGTCCACAGAATGCACTAACATGTACACTGCACATACATAGTCTTGGACCATAGCTGCCCTAACATGTCCACTGCTACCACCTCTCTTCTGCAGGCATCTGCATTCACATGCCCACTCCTACCCTGCCATCTAAAGGAACCTATACCCACTCTCCAATTAAACCTAAGGAGTCTCCTGCACTCACATTCCACTGCATCCCTGACACGTACCGACACCTGCAGTCACATGCCCACTGCCATCCTGTCCTCTATATGAATATATATGAATATATATGAACATATATATGAATATGCAGTCTCAAGCCTGTTGCCACTCTCTGGCCTCTCCATGCATCTGCTTTTGTCTCTGCAGACAAATGTTCTCACATGCCCAAAACACTCTGACCTCTTCATGAAACAATTCTGACCACTCAGGCACCTGCACTCACCAGCCCACTACCCCTTATAACCCCTGCAGATGCCTGCACATACATGCCCTCTGCCTCTCTCTGCTCTCTGCACACATCAGCACTCACGTAAAAATATCCCCCTTAACTCCCTTAACTGCCCTTACTTCCATACCCAGTACTCCCCTCTGCTCTCTGCATGCTGCTGACCTCACATGCCCACTGCCCTTCTCTAAACTCAGGGGGGACAGGTACCCACATACCCACTGTCTCTCTCATGCATCTTCAGGGGCCTTGATTGACATGCCAACTGCCACTATAAGTATTCTGCATTCACGTGCACTTCAGGCCCACTGCTATCCTCTACTTTGCAGACACCTACACTAATGCCGACTGCCTTCCCTGGCCTCTGCATGAACCTACACTCACATACACACTGGCACCGTCCCACGTCAGTAAATACCTACAGCCACATAGACACTGCCTCACAGGCCTCTGTAGACATCCTCACTCACAGTCCACCTGCACCACAATGACCTCAGCAGGCACCTGCACTCAAGGCCTATGACCTTACCTGTCCTAATCAGGCACATGGACTCACATGCTCCCTGCCAGCCTGTCCAATGGAGAAGCCTGCACTCACATGCACAAAACCACCACCGGGTCTCTGCAGACACCTGCACTCACATGCCCACTGCCATTCTCTGGACAGGTAGTTATACTTCCATACCCACTGCTTCTTGTTGGAATCTGAAGCCGACACCCACATGTAATCTATCCCACAGTAACCCCTGCAGACTTGTGCGTGCAAATGCCCACTGCCTCTCTGTTACCTCTGCAGAACCCACATTTCTATACCCATCTCCCAAGTCTACTCTCTGCAGATACTTGGAATGACATGTCCAATGACACCATCAGGCCAAGAAGTAAACTTCACTCACAAGCCCACACGCCCTTTCTTGCTTCATTAGGCATCTGTATCTATGCCCACTTCCTCTGTGTGGCACGTAAACTTACCTGCACTCACATGCCAAGGGGCACTCTCTGGCCTCTGCACATACCTGGACTCACGTACCCACAAGCCTCTTGCCTCTATAGGTACATACACTCACATGCACCTCACATTCTTTGGCCCATGGATGTACCTGCACTCACGGGACCACTGCACCCCTCTGCCCTGTCCAGACCCCTGCATTCATATGCCCAGTGACTGCCTGGCCTGGGCAGGAATCTGCACCAACATGTCCACTGACCACATCTGGACTTGACACTTATCTGTACTCACATGGCTGCTGCCTTCCTGGCATCTACAGGAATGTGCATTCATATGCCCCCTGCTCAAATTAGCCCTCTGAAGGCTCCGGCAGAATCATGCCCACTGCATACCTGGCATGTGCAGGCATCTCCTAGTCAAGGAACACTGCCAACCTGTTTACTGTAGGAACATGCAGTCTCAAGCCTACTGCCACTCTCTGGCTTTTCCATGCATAGGCACTTGTCTCTGCAGACAAACGTTCTCACATTCCCACTGCCACTCCCTGACCTCTACATTTACATGCAAACACATGCCCAATTCCATGCCCTGGCCACTTAGTCACCTGCAGTCAGAAGCTCACTACTATGTCTCTCCTCTGCAAGTTCCTGCACATACATACCTCTCTCTGCTCTTTGAACACATCTGCACTCACATGGTCATTGCCCCCTTGACTCTGCAGGCTAATACACTGATACATACACATAGTACCCAATACCCTCTGCACTCATCTAACTTCACCTGCCCATTGCTCCTCTCTTACTTCTCCAGAAACTGCATGCACATACACAAGACTGCCTGGCCTGTATAGGAATCAGCACTAACATGTCCACCACCCATGGGATGTGGGCACTCACATACAAGCACATGCTCACTGCTCCCCTCTGGCCTCAGCAGGCTCCTCTAGTCACATGCATACTGCCCCCATATGGCTCTGGCATGCACCTGCACTCACAGGCCCACTGCCCCACTCTGACCTATGCAGACACATTCATTCACAGGCTACCTCCTCCTCCAACTTCCCCTACCCCCATACTCTGCAGACATCTGCTCTAACAGGCCCACTGCCAGCTTCTGCATTGTGCACAGACAGTACTGCATGCTTACGGCCAGACTGTCCTGCAGTACCCTGCACTCACAGGCATACTATTCACATGAAGACTGCTGCTCCACGGATTCTGTAGGCCCCTGAATTCACAAGTCTACATCCCACATCTGACCTCAGCAGGGACCTACACTCATGGGCACACTGCTGTCCTGTCCTCAGCAGGAACGTGAACTCACAGGCCCATGCCCAGCTCCCTTCCCTGGTCACTGCAGGCACCTGCATTCACAGGACAGTCTCCACTTGTGACCTCAGCAGGTCAATTCCTCTTGAGTCCATTTCCATCCTGCACTCAGCAGGAACATGAACACACAGGCACACTGGCGCTCTTTGGTCTCTGTGGAAAGCTGAGCTCACATGTCCACGGCCCTCTTCTTCCCTCCAAGAACACCTGCATCATCATGACCTCACTGTCATCTCTGCAGGCATCTGAACCCACATGTCCACTGCACTCTGATCTCTGCAGGCATCTGAACCCACATGTCCACTGCACTCTCATCTCTGCAGGCATCTGAACCCACATGTCCACTGCACTCTGATCTCTGCAGGAATCTGTGCTTACATAAAGGCTGCAAGACATGACTCTCTGCATGGCCCTGCACGCACATGCCCACTGCCCTTCTCTTACATCTACAGATAGCTAATGCCCATGCGCACAGCCTCTTGCTGGTCTCTACAAGCACTTGTACTCACATACCAATGAGTGTCTGACCTGTGCAGGAATCTGCGCATACATGTCAACCACACACATGTAGTCTTGATGTATCACTGCAGTCCCATGTACACAGCCCACCTTTGTCTCTACCAGCACCTGCACTCTCATGACCAGTGCACACCTATGTCCTCTGCAGGCATCTGAGCTCACATGTCCAATGTACATTTCTGCTCTCTACCTTGAACATGTAGTCACTTGTGACTGCCCCACTCTGTTCACACCAGGCTCCTACACTCACATGCCCACTGCCCCCTCTGGTCACAGCAGGTTCCTACACTCACATGCCCACAACTTCTCTCTGGCATCTGCAGGGCATTGTCCTCATACGGCCACTTCCCCTCTCTGTCCTGGACACACGCATGCACTCAATATCCACTGTCCCCTCTCCCCTCTGCATGTCTCTACACTCACATGCTCACTCCCTTCCCTAGACTCTGCAGCGACCTACACTCAAAAACAAAGTGACCACTCTGCCCTCTGCAGACACCTGTACCCACATGCCCACTTCTCCCACCTGACCTCTGTGGACATCTGCACCTACATGCCCATGACACCCGGTCTCTA
Organism: Rhabdomys dilectus; assembly: GCA_019844195.1. Taxonomy (NCBI): domain Eukaryota; kingdom Metazoa; phylum Chordata; class Mammalia; order Rodentia; family Muridae; genus Rhabdomys; species Rhabdomys dilectus. The sequence continues at coordinate 58,748 of JADRCG010006501.1, forward strand.
CAGACACTTGACCTCGCAGGCCTACTGCTGGTCGGAGTACCGGGAAAAGCCTGAAGGGAATCCTTAGCCAGGAAGACAGGAGCAAAAGTTTCACGAGGTTCAGGCATGCGCAGAATGACCAAAGGGTTACAGCTCCCCAAGAGGACGCCTGAACAAGGTAGGGTGCAGGGCCTCTTACCATGGTTGCTGCCCGAGAGTTGGTAGCAGGAGATAAGATGCAGTCAGTGGGCAGGTGGGCCAAAGTCCCAGACACAGAGCAGGAAGTGGGTGTGCTCAAGCATGCTCACCTGGCCGGGTGGGCGGGGTTACGTGCCGGGTGGGCGGGGTTAAGTCCCAGAGGCAAAAGCTTCTGGAGGGAAAAATTTTCTGGAGTGTTAAAACTCAATAGTACATGCACACCCAGAGGATCTTGGCAGAAATAACTCGTGCACTTTATTCCTTGTGGACAGGGACCTTATAAGAGTTTGGGGGCGGGGTGGGATCTAGGGGTAGGTGCTTCCTGTTGGCTCCACAAGGGATTTCTATCTGCCTGGGGAAGGACTTCAGGTGCTGTCTCCAGGTGATTGTCTTGGTCCTCCTAGTGGAGTGTCACTGGTCACACGATCCAGGATAGGACGCTGGCTGGGACCTTAGTTCAGACTCCTGCCATTCTCAATTATGAGTTGTATCAGGGTTCTGAACTTTGCTACTGCCTTACTAGTTCTTCTCCACTGCCCCACAGCCTACTGCTCCTCTGGTAGCTAGAGGTAGCTTCCATGCTTCCATGCCCACTAACACCCTCATGCCCCTACCTGCACATTCACTTATACCCATTGCTCCCTAAAGCCTTGCACTCGTGTGTCCATTGTAGCTCTATGTTCTCTTGAGACATCTGCATTCACACACCCAATGACTG
>JADRCG010006515.1:0-15007 GCA_019844195.1 Rhabdomys dilectus
AGGGAGGGAGGGAGGGAGGGAGGGAGGGAGGAATGAGGGAAGAAGAGAGGAAGGGAGAGAGGGATGATGGGAGGGAAGAAGGAAGGGAGGGAGGGAGAGAGGGAGGGAGGGAGGGAAGGAGGGAAGAGAGGAAGTATGGGGGAAGAAGTGAAGGAGAACCTTATTCTTATGACTAACAAATATGTCATTCCTTTCTGTAAGTTTGGCTTACTTGTTAGAATAATTAGTTATATTTTTTATTACTAATCACTCCACTTGTTTGCATTTCAAATAATATCCCACTTCCCAGTTACTCCTCCACAGGGCCTCCATCCCACAACCTCCCTCTTCTCCATCCCCTTTGCCTCTATGAGGGTGTTCCACCACCCACCCTCTTTAGCCCCACCCCTCAAGCATCCCTCTACACTGGGACATTAAACCTCCATAGGACCAAGTGTATCTCTTCCCATTGATGCCAGACAAGTCCATCTTCCGCTGCCTATTTATCTGGAGCCAAGGATCTTTCCTTGTACTCTTCTTGGTTATTGGTTTATGTGTATTATACATCTGTGTGTGAACACGTGTGTAAGTATGTGTGGTAGCCAAAGTTCTGTATCAGGAAGTATTCTGCTCCACTTTTTTATTAAGGAAGGGTCTGTCATTGTAGTTGAAGTTCAGTTTCATCTGACTGTCTGGTGGATATATCTTATCCACTTTTGTCTGCACTCCAGTTCTGAAGTTATAAACATGTGCTGCTTCATTGAGCTTTCATGTGGATGACTAGGATCCAAACTCAGTTCTCCAGGAGTTTGCCACAAATACTTACCCACTAAGCCATTTATCCACTCAAATTATTAGTGCCTTTTGACTCTCTGAAGACTTTGTTTAGATACTCTGGATATTAATATTATGTTGGATGTAACAGACTACACTTCCGAAAGTGTAAGCCAGCCCCAATTCAATGGTCTTCTTTATAAGAATTTCCATTGTTATTTTGTTTCTTCACAGTAATACCGCAACTAAGCAGTGTATATATTCAGTTTTTCCAGCAAATCTGTGCTGAAGAGGCTGTCATATCTGAAATATTTTGACTCCATTTTTTTCCATAATCCACTAATGTTGATATGTGGGTTCATTTTAAGGTCTTCTGTTCTTTTTCGTTGTTCTACCTCTAATATCAACCTGTATCTGCTAATACACACTTACAATATGTTTAAAAATATTGAAATGCATCGATCTTGGCTCTTATTGCTCAACATGAGGAGAATGAAAATTATAAAAATGACTCTTTTAAAAAAATCAATAAAATTCCCATCAAAATACCAGTGTCATCACTGGAGAACTGTCTCAGAAGTTAAAAGCACTTATTACTCCACTAAAATACCAGAGTTCAGTTATTAACACCAAAAACCACAGTCACAAATGTTTGTAGTTTCAATATGAAGTGATCAATTGTGCCTTCTAGCCTCTTAAAAATATAACACACACACACACACACATGCATGTGCATGCACATACACAAGTACATGTTTTCACATACCAATTTTTTTAAAATAAATATTAGTGTATTTCTAGTTCACAAAACTAGAAAAATAAATTTAAAATTTATATAATCATGCAGAAGAGGTTAAATAACCAGAGTTATCAATATTTATTTTCATTTGATATTTACAACAAACAGCTTTAAAAGCATTGCTGAAGTGCTGACTGTAACTTAATTCTGGATTTAAAAAAATAAAGCAAGTGTTGTATATGTTCTTTCTTACTAAGAAGTTCTGTTACTCAATAAAAATACAAAACCGATTGATACACAAACAGAAAGGGTAAGGTGTTATCAATTAGATATTTATTGTTTAAAATATGATTAATTTTATTTGGATATAATAAAATCCTACTTGTATATAGGTGTTACATTCTAAATTTTGAATTTTTAAGGATATAAAAAACATAGTCAAAGAATATAAATGAACTTAAAGACTTCATGCAGTTTTACAAAATCTAAGGTTGTTTATTGTCAAAGGGAGCAGTACAATGTGGTACCAGAAAAAATAAAAGCACTTTAAATTCTAACAAAAAAAGAGCTTCCTTTATCAAGTGATATGAGGTTCACAAACATGAGAAAGCATTTTATTTTTATTTCTATGTGTCGAGGATTAACCAATGACATTGTCCTCATGAATATGTTAGCAATATCAGTTTACTGATAAAGTCACTACAGTTGGCATTTATTGCCATGAACTATAGTCCTCCACTCTATCACTCAGAGTACATCATATTGTTCCAACAAATACAATCTGTTAACTCATTCGAATAGCCAGAATGCCCTTAAAGGAAACATTACTTAGCTCTGAAGGTTCCCTAGCAATTTGAGATGTTTTATAAACCTTGGTAAAGCTCAATATCAGATATTGGGTTAATACTAAATTAATTTTGAAATGGAGAATAAAGAGTCTTTTATTGTATAAGAAACAGAACTGTGTGTTCTACTGTATTAACAGATTAATTAATGCTTGCTATTGCACTAAACATTAGTCTCCTTTGAATTGTCTTTCATATGACGTATTTTTAATGTCCTTTGCAATAAATGAATCAGAGAAAGAAGTATGTAACAAATCCTTTAATATCTCAAGTCTCCTAGTTTATTTCTTCAATGGAACATATTAACAGCATATTGTGTATATAGCTCCCAATATTTTTTATGTCCTTGAAAATACATACATATCTGTATCTTGCCTTTAAAAATGTCATATATGAGGCAACAATTCTGTTATAAGCTCTTTATAAAAGAATAGACATATAAATCAATTTTCCCCCTGGATATGTGTATAACATCAAAATTTTCAGATATTACATGATTCATTTAACCAGATTATTTATAACTATCTAATATTTGTTTTTATAATATCAAAAATCTATAAGAAATATCATTAAATACATGTCTTTTTAAGTTAAATTCTTTCTTATAATATATATTTTGCCAAGTAGATTTTACAATTGCAATATGATGAGCACTTTACTTTGTTTTTAGACAGATTTACTTGTATTACATGTACTTTATTAGCACACTCAATAAAAATGCATGTGTTTGTTCCATTTGATGAATACCAGCAGTATTAGATGTTATTGTCATTATTTTTATTTTCTTGCATTATTAATGAGCACTATTTAGTATCATCAAGGTTCTTTTAAATTGATAACTTGATTGAACATCTTTTCATACATTTACTTTAAACTTGATTTAGAAATATCTTTACCTTAAAAATTCATCTTATAGTATTTTCTGTTTCTATTTCGCTATCATTTTTTCTTATATATTCATGATATGTGTTGGTATACTTTGTGAATGAGTGATTTCCTACATGTATATTTTTGGATCATATGACATTGTCCATTAATTTAAAAAAAGGACATTGGATTCCCTGGACTGAATTTGCAGAGGGAAGTTAGTCAGGACTGGTACTTGGAACTGAATCTGGGTCCTATGAAAGAGCAGTCTGTACACTTAAACAAGAAGCATATTTCCAGTGATGTTGCTCTTTTGTTTATCATACATATTTGTATATGTGTGTGTGTATATATATATATATATATATACATATATATATATATACACATATACATATACATGCATATATACTTGTGTATCAAATATATATATAAATATGTATTTGTATGATATATTACACTACATATAAATATGTAAATATATGTAACTATATGTAAATATATCTTGCTTTTACAAAATGTCATATATGAGGCAACAGTTCTCTTATACTTTTATATACTGTTATATAAATATACTGTTACATATATATAGGTTGATAAATAAAACTACAAGATATGTATGTATGAATGTATATATATTTATATATACATGTATAATGTCCCCCAATGTTTTACATTTCTCTTTTCTTTTTTCATTCTTCTCTTATAGAATACAACGTGGCTCTAGCCTCCTCTCCTGCCCCTCCTGCTCCCTGGGTCCACTGCTTCTCCTCTTCCCTTTGTAAAAGATCAGTCCTTCCAGTGATACTCCACATAACAAGATGTAATAAGACTAATCATAAACTCTCATGTCAAAACTGAAGGATGTAGTCTAGTAGGTGGAAAAAGGTCTCATGAACCTGCACAGGAGCCAAAGTCATCCCCAGCTGGATTTCTTAGTAGTTTAACCAAAATCCCAAGCTAAAGAACTGCACCTTGTATACAGGGAGCCTTTTGCAGATGCATGCAGGCTTCTTGGTCAATACTTTAGTCGCTGTGTGCTCTTATGAGTCCAGCTTAGTTGACTCTGTGGGCTGTGTTTTCCTTCTTTCCTTAACCCAGTTGGCTTTTACAAACATTCTCTCTCTTCTTCCATGGGTTTTCCTGAGCTCAGCTTAATGTTCTGCTATGGATCTCAGCCTCTGCTCCCGTCAACTGGGCTACACACTTGTCTTATGAGCACACTGTGGATTGTAGTGTGACTATCCTTTGCTTAGCAACCAAGGTTTTCCAAACAAATGGACTGAATAAGCAATCTAGTATAGCCACTGAAATATCCAACAAAATATACTTCAAAATAAAACTGATCAAAAAAAGTGGAGGACACTTCACACACATCAAGGAAAAAAACAATTCACGAACATAATGTGTCAGTTCTTAACATCTTACCAACATTTAAAAAAAATTACTAAACTTTAAGCCACATATTCACCCTCACACATTAACAGTAGAAGACTTCAATACCCGACTTTCACCCAATGGGCAGGTCATTAAGACAAAAAATTAAAAGAGAAAAACACGGGAGGTAACAGATATTAAAAACCAAATACACATAACAAATATTAACAGAATACTTCATCTAAATACAAAAGAATATATGTTTTTCACAGCACCTCAGGAAACTTTCTCCAACATTGACTACACACTAGGTCACAAATAAAATCTCAACAAATACAGGAAAATTAAAATAACCCCTGTATCCTAACAGATTCCTGGAATTAAGATTGGTCTTCAACAGCAGCAGAAACAACAGAAAACATACAAACTCTTGGAAACTTTACATCTTTTTTTTAATTCTTCTCCCATTAGAAAATTTTTCCTAAAATGTATTATATATTTTTTATTTTGTTTATACATCTTTCACTGCATAAAGTAACTCCAGAAAGTCCTATTTAATTTGGAGTTTAATCTTTTTATTACTGCTTAATGTTTGAAGTAGTATCATAAAGTAAATTCTGTTCTGAGACACAGGCAATAGCATATATATATATATTTACCTCTATTCTTTCCAAATTCAATGGTTTATGCCCAGAGTTAAAATTAGTTACAAAAATTCTGAGAGTAGATCAGCACATCTTTTTAAGTATTATTCTTTCTACCATAAACACTTCTTTGCATTCTGTTATAATCCTTCTTGTAATTCTTGCATATACACTCTACTTATAAATAAGTTCTCTGTAATAATTAACCACCTCCAGTTTTGATAGTATTTTACTATTTTCTGTCATTTGTAGCTCTGGGAAAATGTGGCACATTTACATGGATGTGTGTTAGTATGTGTATTTGCTCGAAATAGTCTCTGAGTTTTTCTTCACTTTTTTTGGAACATTCATAGATACTGACAGTGTGAAAGGTTATGTGTTTTTATCAGGAAACTATTTGCTATTTTTCTGTAATGCTGTAATGTCTCTTGGCTACAGTAGCACAGGTGACTTTTCATGAACAAGTTCAAACATTCCCTGTGAAAACAGTGTTAAAAGTTAGGATAGTGATTGATTCCTCCTGGATCAGGCCAAGCCACTTTCATTTTTGTTTATTAATTCAAGTGATATTGAAAACTGAAGAAAGTGTTAATAGATATTTAATTAGTAAGCAAGTGTGTTATTGGCCTAGTCTATGTTTTTTTGGTCTTTACTATGAAACATAATATCAAAAATATGAGAGAACACTAATTTATAAACTAAGGCTCCCTTGGAGCATAACTTCATGGTCAGTATCTAATTTTTGTCTTCCCATAGCACTAGTCATGATATTAAGCTATAATTTCCTGGAAAATACAATTACAATTTTCACATTATCATTTATGCCAATTCTATTTTCTTTCTTTTAGGTATTCTTCTACTTAATTAAAATGTTTGCCTGAGGCTACTTTTTACAAGTAGACTGTGTCATATTGTTAAATTAACAAGAATGATTGATAAAAGACTGACTACTATCCAAAATATATTTGATTAGTAGCTGAAATGTCCTGAAATTGGTGATGTGTGCTCAGATGGCTTCTAAAATAAAGTAAATCAAGAAATGGAGGTAAGCATTCACATAAAAATAGTTGGAAATTGTCTGACAATCATATGAATCATAAGCAAATTATAAAATGTGGGCAGCAATGTTTCCTGTGTTGGTTTGTTTGCAAAGATATTTATGAATAAGAAAAATAGTGAAGAAATTTTACAAGAAATCACCGATGTAATGGGAACAAGGGGAATAATTCACTTAGTCTCCTTTAAATCCGAATTGACATTGAGGAAGGTAGATAAAGAAATTGAGAAGAAGAGATAATAAAAAGTCGTTTGTGGTCAAGAGGAAGATTCTTACAAGTTAGGTTGAAAACTTTTAATTTATTGGTTAAAAGAGCCAAATACACAAATATGCAAATCTGAACACTTATAGATAATATTTTTAAAATACATATAATAAATTTGGACCAGAAGGGTGCTAAATACCATTATTCTCTTTATATTTTGTAAATGGTAGGTAAGGGTAGCAAATTCTGGCAATTTCAATACATCTAGAAGTATAAATGTGTAGTACGAGTATTGGCAAAATAAACAGAAATGGCATAATTAATGAACCAGATATTAATAGAATATAAAATAAAACAGTAATATTGCTCATCATAAAATTAATTTTCAAGCACTGAATATTTATAATTAGATGTGAAAAATATTTTTGTAATTTTTTTACCATTTATTTTTTATGTGCCCCTCTGTAGTATGTGTATGTGCTTAAACACACACATGCGATTGCATTGGCACATGCATGTGCGAATGCATATATATGCCATAGTACCTGGGTAAATGTCTGAGGACAAATTTTAAAAGTTAGTTCTGTCTTCATACTTCATAGTTCTGAGGTATCAGGCTTGGCAGCAGGTCCCTTTATTCATCTATTCATCTTGTCAGACTTGTAAATGAAGTTACTTAAAGTGAAAACTACAAAATACATGATTATATTAAATAACAATCAATAAAAATAATTGAAGAGGGCTGGAGAGATGACTCAGTGGTTAAAATCTGCTCTTCTCTGGGACCTGAGTTCAATTCCAGCATCCCCATCAGGTGGCTTACAACTACAAATAAGCCTAGATCCAGGGAAATCAGACTTCTGTGAGCACTTACATTCAAATGCGCTTACACACACACAAATACAATTAAAAATAATAAAAATAAATTTTAAAAAGCAATATTTAAAGGAAACTTAACATCATGCTAGAAAAATAAGTTGTAAATAAATGTAATATCAAGTTTTCAAAATTAATGCTACTCTAAAGTTTGAAGATTCAACAATTAATATGAAATTTAAAAATTTATATTCATAATATGAAGAATACTTTCCAGATCAACATACTGGATGTTTTCAACCGATGGATAACAGATCAGAGAAGCTAAGAAGATACATAAAGAGGTTATTGGAGTTATGTTATAAAAGAGTAGGGGCCTGAGAAACAGATTTCTTCAGAGAATTATGCTAATTTAATGAGTCTCATAAATACCTATGGAAACCTTAGGCAGTGCACTACATAAATTATAAAACCTTGCCCATGATTTAAGAACTGGGAAACATAACATTGCTCAAGAACAAAAAGCAGAATGGATTTTTTTCTCTATCTTTTTTTACTTTAATATTTGCTGCTCCTAAACTTTCTGAAAAAAATGGCTTTCTTCTGTTCTAATCAAAACAAAGGGAAAGGGTTTTTTTTCCTGAAATTTAAAAGTAAGGTGTTCAATTGTGCCTAAAAATGACTTACAGAGACATTCAATACACATTTATGACCTTATTTGCAAATTAGTAAACTTTATTAGCATAACTTCATTATAAACCCCTTTTTCCTGTCCATACTGACACCACCTGCCTATTCCCTGGCTTCTGTGTCTACCCTAGCCACATGGTTATGGCAATTTTAACTTCAATAATACTAAAGGGTTTTGTGACTCTTCTCAATTTCACATTATATTTTTTAAAGTGCTTATTTCAATACTTAAAATGTGACAAAGCATCTAGAAATACAAACTTGGATTTTTTTTTTTTACCTAAGCATAGATAGTAGACACTGTGGGATAAAGTTGGAATGTTTCATTAATTCAGCTGAATTAATGTGTTTTATGATGTGGAAATTTTTATAAATGGTAACAGTTTGAATTTTGACAATATATGGAACAGTCAGGGAATGTATGGTGTGTAATCACTGATAAAGTATGATGAACATCTAAGATGATGAATTCTGAAGTCAGTGTGAAATCCTGAATTGAACACACACACACACACACACACACACACACACACACACAGAGAGAGAGAGAGAGAGAGAGAGAGAGAGAGAGAGAGAATGTGTTCTGAACTTTCTTTGCTTCTGCAACTTCTTATTGCTATATGCTTGTTTGTGAGTGAGAGCAGTCAGAAATATATTGATCACACTTAAACAGTATTTATCATGTATGTCATGTTATGCTTTTCAAATTCAATATACATTATTTATTTTCTCTGTTTCTTGTAATACTTTAAGAAAGCAGAGAGTGTAAAGTATAAATGTGTAAGGAAGATTTAATGACAATGGACAAGGCATGGGCTGATCTAATATAAAGTCATAGATCAACCACTACACAGGTGTGTTAAATATTTAATGAGTATGATATAATTCTGCAATCTATTAGAATATTAAGGAAATTGGAAGCATGAAACATTCTTTTGCTGATCTTGTACTATTTGGAAGATGTTTTATTGTAGAAGTTAGAGTCTTGGTTCTTCCTCCCACCCCATGCATTGAGAAATGAGACTCAGACTCAAAATATAATTACAAATATCTTGGCTATATAGCTAGGCTCTTCTCTGACTATAATTATAACCTGTGACAATACATTTATTTTAACCAACATTCTGCCATGTGACTGATTACCTGTGTTTCTGCCTTGTTAAATCTTTCTAGTGAAGATTTTCATGCTTGACTCTATCCCAAAATCCTTTCAACATACTGGACATCCCACCTCTATTTCCTGATTAATCAGTAGACCATAGACATTTTAATTGATAGTTGATACATCCATACAATACACACAATATTCTTTCTACACTTTCTGTTCACTTACAGGCTCCAAATCACATCATGCCACAGTGATCTAACATGGGTTTAAATGTAATGTTTAATTTGCCATTATATAAATTGCTTTTTCATAAAATATAAAACTTAGAGAACCCCACTTGAAATGTTTATGCCTTCCAAACTCATAGTCTCTGAACATGACACACCTTTTAACTATTCTCAGTAGAGTTAAAACAGCCTTGGTATATTTCTCTAGTTTATTCCAATGGCCGTTTCAGGTACATTGTCCACAAAATGTAACAAACACTTTTTCCCACAGCTAAAGCCTCTGAATATATAACAACCCCCCTTGACTAAATCCGATGACATTAGTAAACCCATCAATCAGTGAGATTTATACTTTTTCTCAACTGTAGATAAGAGTTGTTCCTAATGTGATCTCCTGAAGTGGATCCCAGGTCAATGATGAAGGAAACTGAAACATAGCTTCTGTCTTCAGGATCCATTCTAACTCAGCATTTCTGCAACTTTCAGTTCATTGTTTAAGTAGTGCAGTGCTAATTAGGACCTTCAGTAAACACTTTTCTCTGTCCATTAACAAACTGACTAAACAGAATCATGCATCTAGCTAGTCCTGTTATCTGACTTATTTCAGGTTGTGTCTTATTAAGAAAAAATATGACATGATTCTTTGGTTCCCTTCATATTATATTCAGGAGCCTCCAAAGAGACCATCCTTGAGACTAAATTCAAGCTTTCTTCCATTAATTCACAGATTTATTTTCCTCTAGTGCTTCCTTAATGTGACTGATGGAGTCTCCTTAGAGAGAATCACAGTGACTATTGCTGCACCTGCTTTTTACTTCAAGAACAAATAATGTTCCTAGCTTCAGAATTTTTTAAGCAAATTTCTTTCAAAATGTGTACTTTGGTATTATTGAAGCCAAACAGCAACTGTAAAATTATTCCAATTGATTTTTAATCTCATAAATGTTCCTGGAATAGAAAGAAAGCAACTCACTCTGTTGTTTCAATTTTCAGAATATATTATAATAGGAAACATAATTTAATATAAAGTTCTCAGGTACACAGAAGATCATAGCAGAGGAATCACAGAATAAATTGTTTTAATGAGTAAAAACAGACAGAAGTATTGCTTTACAAAATGAAAATTCAACTAATAAAAACCTGAATACGTCTGTATCTAGGTGAAAATTCTGTATGACAGTGTTGGCTTCACTTCTTTCTATTCATGTAACAAACAAAATGCATTAAAGAAATTCATTAAAGACTTTTGCATAAAGAAAATTAAACAAAGCCCACCAATTCTCTTGTACACTGGAACTAATAATCTTCATAAGGATGCAATTCCAGGAGCATCACCTACCTGTACCCGTTCTTGAAAAGTATTCCTATGAAAACAGAAAGTACAAGAGATTCTTTACTGCATAAATAAATGCCATCCAAAGTGTCTCTTCAACCTGCCTCTCCATCTCATCCAGTCTTAGAATCCAAAAGCCCTTTCACTTCTGAGGCTTAATAAAACATTTTCTTGCATTTAAACCTTTAAGAACTGCTTACTTCTGACCAGTTTGCTTAACTGTTTCATGAAATATTCAAACTATGCTTAGAACAATCACAGAATTCTCAGAACCGGTAAAAAAAAAAACAAAACAAACTTCTTTAAAATGTAAGGGATATTCCATTCCATTTGTTTAGAAACTGTATATGTTTATCTTTGAGGAATTTTCTTAATTATCAACACTGCGTATCACATAGAACACGTGTCCTACATGGACTACTAGAATTTAGATTGACTATGGTAATCTCAATGGTGGCCAACAGAGAGCAAGTAAATTGTACCAGTTTCATGACTTCTACACAGAAATAGCTACCACTTGGAGAACAGTGGTCACTTCACTATTTTTCAGTTGTAAAATCACATTTAATATCATTTAAGTTATAAAATTGCTTCTAAGTGAGAAACACAGAGTTTGAAGAAAAGTCTTATGAACTGAAATTTGAGTCAAAATTCCCTTCTAAAAATAAAATGCGACATTTATCAATGTTCATATTCTACTGCTTTTAATCATGAGTTTAGGATTTTTCTTTACTCCTTGCCTAACAAAGGGTTTATAAATTAGAGCAGATAACTTCAGTATCATTGCTAGAGATTGTGGTGTTAGTTAACTCTCAGTTTGCTGAGGCACAGGCAGATGGCCCTCATCTGATATTTAGGAAGAAAAGAGGAGGAAAGATGCTAATGACACTCTGAAGCCTTAGCAAATATATTATTCTATTATCTAGTATTTTCAAGCTTCCTATTGATGCAATCCTTTAATATATTTTCTCATTTTATGGTAATCTCCACCTATAAATTTGTTTTGCTGCTACCTTATAACTATAATTTTGCTACTGTTAGGAAATGGAGTGTAAATATCTTATATGCAGGATAACTGATACATGATCCATGTAAAAGAGTTATTCCACCTTGAAAGAGGTCATGATTCACAGATTGAGAAGCACTGTTCTAATCCTGTAGTACAATAAGAAAATATACCAGTGGAAGTAAGTAAATAGGCACTTTCTTACACTTTTTCCTTCTCTCCTTTCCTTCATTCTTTTCTTTCTTTCATCCTCTCTTCTTTTTTCCTTCTTCCTTCTCTTCTTCCCTCCTGTCTCTTCATCTTCCTTTTCAATATCTCCTTTGAAATATAGTTATTTTAAATTGTAATTAGATTTAAAATATTCTCTAGTGACAATTTTATTTCCTACAAGCCATGTAATAAAGATGAAAAATATTATAATGTTTTATCCATTAGTTGATTCAATGTTTGTATGATTTTAATATATTGCTGAATCTTCTCTCCCATTTTCTCAATTTAAAATGATTTGGATAGTTATATACTGTATATGTTACAGATCTGGACTATCCAGATATTCCATTATGTTAAAATATAAATTTTCTACAACAGGAGCACATTCATTAAAATCCACAAATACAGTAAAATTTTGTGAAAGGAACCTACATAAAGCATCTGCAGCAACTCAGGCACATTATGTCATTATGGTTGCACAGTTCATTCTACATGCATTTTGTATCCAATTTCAAAAGAAAATCTTGAGTCTAAATGAGGAAATCATCCCTTAGTTCTTTTGCTAATATTTAAGGATTCATATTTTTAGCATATTCTTTTAACTTTGTCATGCTAATGTTTTTAGAAAAAAGATGTATTGTAAGCAAAATATAAATGAACATTTTTTTGGATTATAGAGTGATCTTTATAGTGTTTGTCATTGAGATGATTTGCACATACGTACATTATTGATGCATCTTTCATTGCTTCAAGATCTAGAACACATATTTAGAGGAAAATGAAATGTGTACTCTAGTTTAATTAGACGAATAAGCCATTCATTATTTCATATCATTATAATCATTTGATAACTACTTATTTTTAAAAATGAATCTGGAAAAAAAGTTTGAAGTGGAGAACACCCCACATTTGTCTGTTTGTTTCCTTCCTTTGTCTTTGACTTTGTCTTTTAAAGCTTCGTCCTTTTATTCCAAGTTCTGTTGATTGGGTTTTTGTTTGTATACTTAATTGTTTATAAAGTGGTGCCCCAATGAAGCTTACATGTTATTTCTAGAACTCACATCCATGCATCCAAAAAACCCTGCCAAAATCACAATTGATTGCATTGTCATAATATAAACATAAAAACTACTTAGTTACTTGCAATATGAATTATTTAGGATTCACCTTTTATATATACATAATACAATAAAAATCTGAACAGACATAAAGTTTTGAAGTTGTTATTTTGACCTACACTGAGAAAACTGATCTCAGTCAGAAGAATTGCATCATGATGACCTGTTTACAGAACTATCTTGATTTTCTGGCTAAAGTTCCAGATTGTTTTCAATCTCAAAGTTGCGTAGGACCTTTAAACTTCATTCTGTGACACTGGTTCTAAAATGTCAAATCCTGTTTGTTTGGGGTTTTCTCTCTAGCAGTGAATTCTCCACTGCAGATATGATTTAAGTAGATAACCTTCGATTAAGCTATCTATCTCTACCGCTCTCACTTCAATGCTGCTAGACTGGCAGCAACATAAAGATTTCGGTACCAATCCTTCACATGCATGTGATAAAACAGTCTGTAAAGATTAGCTTTCCCTAGGTACTCACAGCTCTATACGACGTTACAAGACACTAAAAGTGCACTTCAAAAATGTTACCTAGAAAAAATATTTTTTTTTATATCGAAAGGACACAAATACAGCCTCCTCAAATGAGAGGATGGTGAAGATGAAACAAATCACATTTAGAAAAATAACACCAAACACTCTGAAATCAAACCTAATGGTGCAGAGTTTGATAATAGCTTAGTGGACATAGTATTAACTGTCCATATTTTATATAATCTTTTAGAGTATTAGCCTATTTAGGAGTAATATTACATTCTTGTTAATTTTTTTAATTCCTTTGTAAGATTAAAACTGATTATCTGAGTCATTGAATAGACATTATCACCATGGTACATATCACTAAGGTTTTTGTTTCTTATTTTTATGTTAAGAAAAATAAGTTCATCTTAGGCAGCTGATAGCAGGATTTGTTCCGTGTTCTTTTCTGCACTGTTTTATTGAATGTTTATGTATCAGCCATATGTTCAATATGAATATTTACTTAGTATCATTTATATGTACTACTATTTTCTTATCTTCATGTTATATGCTTAAATACCACAAACATCATCCCTTAACAAATTCATTGCATTTTCTAGGTACATGTACACATGTTTTCTGGGTCTTTTAGCCCATAGGTAGCAAGAGATTAAGATAAGGGAGGAGGGTCATATTACAATATTTACTTTAATGAAATAAATATTTTAAAATTGTCATAGATTTATAAAAAAAAGTGCAAAAAGTTAAAATTTACCTCCTGCATCAACACAGCCTCTCCTACCAACATTTATTTCTCATCATAATATATCTCAATCTATATTAATACATCATTACTCTAGATCATGCTAGCATCCACACATGATAGAAGTATGTAATTTTTGGAAGAAAATGCAGCCATCATCATAGCTTTCTGGCAAGCAATTATAACTTCTCTAGAAGTCCATCTTGGCCCCTTAATTCACATCTTGCTCTGTTAACTACTGATAACCCTGAATGCTCACTACTTCTGTAGGTATTTCTGCTCCAGAATATTGAACTGATAAAATCAGATAGCATATAGCTAATGCATGTGGGTTTCCAGTGAAGCATATTCATTTCCACCTTGACTTCTCATTTTTTTTTGATAGCTCACTTCCTTTGAGCATGGAATAATAAATCCTCAATTATATATTCACTTCTACTGTAGGACATTTTAGATGGCAATCCTAAACATTTACAAAGATATCTGTGTTCAAGTTTATGTGTTTTTGCCCATTGGGGAAGATCACAAGGACTGAAATTGCTGTGTCATAAGGCAGAGTTTAATGCAATCTATTTTACATTTTTATCTGAGAATTTCACAGAACAATATCTGATGTTAATAATTAGTCCCTTAATCTCTTCACAGCCTAGAAATACTTACAGCTCTGTCCTGTTCTGCCCATATTACATTGTTTAGTGGCTCCTTTATTAAGAGGTACTTGTCATATATATATATATATATATATATATATATATATATATATATATATGTGTGTGTGTGTGTGTGTGTGT
>JADRCG010006517.1:0-18612 GCA_019844195.1 Rhabdomys dilectus
ACCCTTGTGTTGTTAGAGCTGAGTCCCCTGAGTGCTATGGGGTAGGTGTTTGGAGATGTCTTGTGCTTTTGTGGGCTTCTAAATATTCTAATTCTTGGGGCTGATACTGATGGCCACTGGCAATCTTACTGGATTCCAGATTTACTCCCAAGGCAAGAGGTGGCTTTTTTCACCTCTCATGTATTAGTTTGTTTGGTCACTGAAGGTTGAAGAGTTTGTTCAAGGCCAACCACTATCACATGTCAGTAGAGATGTCCTCAGGCCGCATCCTCACACCTCTTCTATGGTGCATGCTTGTCCTTTTCTGGGGTGGTATTTTGTTGAAGGCTGCCTCTTCCTGTCCCTCAGATAGTCCTGCTCTTCTGGTGCTTTGCCTGGAAGTAGAAAGCATAGCTCTGAATACTAATGTAAGTCGTGCATATCATTTGGCCTTTGAAGGCCATTGGGTGGCAGGAGGTTGACAGGGTTTTGGGTCTTCTGAGTTGGTAGAAGTGGTTGGGTCTTCACATAGAATAGCTTGTCTGTCCTCATTACAGGGTTCCTGGATGCCAGCCTCTTTCTAGGCATGATGCTTGAAGTGCAAGGCACTTTGTGTCCCTAACACCTAGGTGCTTATTTTAGGCATGGTGGATGTTACACTTAGTTTTGCGTTTGTGAGTGCATCTCTCTGGACACACTCCCTATCATCTGGCTCATCTTGTAGCTTTTGGAATTGAGGATGGAGGACTGGACAGGCTGGGAGCATTGATGCCTGTTATGATCACTGTTTGCAGAAAATTGTTCCTGAAGCTGATTCAGTTTCCTGGATGGGAGGACTCTGACAGTGCTTCCTTGTTGTTCTCCCACACTAGGTGCCTTGTCTTCATTCTGTGGCTCCTCATGGTGCTGGAGCATCTGACAACACTTAAGAAGGATGGAGGCTGATAGGTATAATGAGCAGGGTGCCCCAGACATGTTTCCAGTGGCCTGGCTAATGGCTGCTCAATGTTTTTGTTCATTAGCAGCTGTAGTGACTTTCCATTTTAGTCTATTTTTTCAGGGATAGTTTTTAGTTGGAAGGTATGCCTGTATCTCTATCTCAGTACTAGGACCAGCTCTTCTACAGGCCCTACTCTGGAAACAAAAAGGTATTAGGTTGCTGTTACTTGTTAGTTCTTCCATTTCCTGAACCTCTTGCAAACCTACCAAGCACGGTGTTACAAATTGTTGAGGCAATGACTGGTCCTGAGAAAGTGATGGAGGCCCAAGAGCCTGGGGTCCTTGGACAGGGACACATGCCTCACTAAATCTCACAGTTTTATGTCCTGGTAAAGAAGGGCTTCTGAATACTTGAGTAGCAGCTGCAACTGACTCTGAGAATACAGAGGATATGCCCCAGACAAGTCCACTAAATTTGTGCTGTATGAGATCCTCTGAGACCTTGAGGTAAGACAACAGATGAGAGAAAGGAAGGTGATCCAGTTTCTGACAAGGTTTTCAAAAAGGTTTTGGTGTGGAGTTCAGCAAAAGTTCCTCGGTGGGACTGTCAAAGAGAGGAGGCAAAAGAATCAGCTCCAAGCAGAGGATTAAGAGGCCGAACAGTCTCTGTAAATATGCCACCTGTAGCCATATAGTCTGTCCATTGTCCCCATATCCCATACTCCTTAGTGTCATGTCCAACAGGGATGTGTTCCAATCTTTCTCTGCATAAGATCTTCAGTATGAAGATCCCCAGCCCTGAGCTCACAGTCTTGTATGAAACATTTCACAAGACAGAGAGACTTCTTAGATTTTCATAGGTTGTGATAGAGCCTTGGTGTCTTCCACATTTTTCCTGATGTTTGTACAACCTGGAGACAGTTATGTAGGATAAGGGAAAGGAATGAGAACACACAGGAGTGAGGCATCTCTCTAGCCACTCCCCGTGCTGGGACTCTAACTCTCAAGCATCATAGTGCAAGGACAGAGCACTGAACTTGAGCCAAGGAAAAGGAGGGACCTTATCTCTCCATTCAGACTTTCGTTGCTCTTCCCTCTCCTCCTGTCATTCCTCTTACAATTCTGCAAGGGCCACAGGTCTTGTTATCTGGAAAAACTTGCACCTGGGATAGTTGAAGCTACCTGCTGGCAGGTGGACCTTGGAGTCCTCCAGACACAGGCACAGAGTCTCTACACTGACTGGAACTACACTCCCAAGTGTAGCACCCACCCAGGCCAACCACAGCTTTGTTGTATCACAAACCTGGGGATTTCCTGTCTATGATTTCCTTCCCAGCAGCTCCCACTTCCTTCTTGGAACTCTGCGTCTCATGTCCAAAGAGCATGGCTTTCATCATGACCCTCTTCAATGAGGTGAGAGCCAGATGGAATTCTCCACAGTAAAGCAGAAGCTTACCTTTTACAGTAGCAAGTTTCTTCCTGGTCTTGTTCTGCCCCCTCTTCTGCACCTGTCAGTTGGAAACAATTCAGATGAGCTGGGTTCCCTCTTTACTCTTCTGGGTAGATGACCTTCCTGCACTCTGTGTTCATGGATAACATGAAATCACATTTCCCAGGGAGCTCTCCAATCCATCCTTGATTCACTCACACTGTGTATAAACACATCTACTTTTTGCCATGTTGGAAAACTAGCAGAAGGCACTGCCTCAGCTACCACAGATGTCCTCAAGTCAGTGTTCCTCAGATAGGCTCCTACCCAAGGCTGACCTCTGTAGCGGAGTCTGTTCTGTCAATAGATACCTACTACCTCAGGGCAGATATGACTCAATCCCTGATCTGAGGTTAATGGTCTCATCCCCTGGTTCACATCAGCTCAACACGAACAAGAGTAACTGCTTGAGCACAGGAAAGAAAGATACCTTGTCTGATAGCTTGTCCTCTGTCCTCACCAACACAGAAATACATTTTGTCCATGGAGCCATGGTTGTGCTTAGTGGCCTCTATGCCACTCTCTACAGATGATCTGAGATCTTCAGGGCAGATACCTCAGGGACATGCTCATCTTGTCCTTCCCTGCCAGTCCCTGCAGCCTTAGATACAGCTCTTTCTAGAGCGTTCCCCTTAGCTGAGTTTTGCTAGAATTTGAATGTTTTTCTTCTACCCCTTTCACCCCTTTTTCTTCCACTCTTTCAATTCCATAACATTACGTAGGAGGGAAAACATATATAAAGGGGTAAGAGGGAGACATTACTGTTAGAGTACTTCCTGATGATTAGGGGGTTGAGTTCCTTGGGGGAAAGTTTGATCTTTGCCATCAGGATATCCAAGTTTTTCTTCTTTCTTCTGTGCACATGACTACTTAACAAATGGTAAACACCAACAACTGATAGCATACAACAAACAATAAACAGCCCACCATGCCTCCCAAGGCCCAATCATTTATATACCTTCTGAAAAGTCCTCAGAATTCCATGCATCAGAGAAATGCAGAAACTATCAGCTGCTGGCAGAATCACACACCTCTTAGAGCACAAAGTGAATCATAGTCAGCTGATTTGGAAAATCTTAAGTAGCAGCATATCTCCCATTTGAGATTAAAACAAAAACATATTCTTGTATTTATCTTTTAAAAAGAACAAAAAATGCTAAAATTTGTCAGTACACCTGTCTTTCTAGGAAATGTGAGAGTAAAGTTTGTGAGCTACAAACTGCAGCTCCATTGTGTGTGAACCATGTGTTTGCTCACCTTTGGGATGTCCCCTTTGCTCCCATCTGGTGGTGACAGTAGATACTCTGTGAAGAATGGGAATAGGTGCAAAAACAGCCCCTTCTTTGCAGACATCCCAATGCTCATGTCCATTACTATGTCCATGGAGCTGGGGCTCATCCTCGAGTCTCTAATGCTATTCTTCAGAAGGAGGGATTTCTCCGTCTTCTGAATTGCAGTGCAGCTCTCAGAACACTGAGTCCTAAAGCTCAGTGTGAGATGTGTCAGGAGGGCTCCTGATGCACATCACACTGCTGTGGCCTCCTCATCACAAAGGGGTCCTGGCAGTAGAGAGGCTGCCACAGCCCCTTTCCAGCCACCAGCTCAGCAGCCCCTCCTGTGTCCTTTCCCTGCTCCCTCCTTCCAAATTCTGCTTGTGAACAAGTCAGAAATAGATTCTGTCCATGTTTTGTTTCTTCTTTCTGAGCCCCAGTATTTCTCAGTATAGGCTTATATTTTTCACAACCTACTTTAATATGTTTCATCCTCCCCTCTGGCCTACCACCCACAAGAGGTAGTGGAAAAGGAAGGGTATTGGGATATGGGGAAGTGGAACTGTTCAGAAATGTTTTTTAGGGCAAATTCTAGTCCCTGTTGTTCTCAGTCCCCTAACAAACACTGAACATGAATCAGCTGCAGTCTAGTCTGTTGAGCAGACACTGCACAGAAATCAGGAAGGGCAGCTCAATCCAAAACAGGCTAGGTCAACCAATGTACTGTAAGAATGTGTTGACATTTGAGTGGAAAATGCAAATGTTTCACAATGAAGGCATGGTTATAGTTATGTGTTTACAGGGAATGAAAAAATATGCTTACCAACAAAACTTATAAATATTAGATCAAACCAGTTAAATCCTATTGTCACTCCAGACATGGAGGTCTTCACAAAGCAAAAACTCAAGTTATTCACAAACATTCTCAGTATCTGATTTTTTTTTTTTTAAAATGCATGCTAATCAACTTCAAAAGGGCTAGCCCAAGGGACTAGGGTACCCAAGGGCACAATGTGTAAACACAAAGACTGGACAGTATATAGGCTGGAAATAAAATACAGAAACAGGATAAACACAGAGTTTGTAAATTAAACGTTTTAGTCACTTTTTTTTTTCAGATTAACCATTTTTTTGGGGCGTGTGTTGTGTAGTGCAAAAACCAGACAATACAGAGCCTGGATAAACCCAGAGACTGGGCAATAAACATTACAGCTATCTTTACTGAGAATAACCATTTTCAGCCTTGGGGCCCAAAACAGGAATTCTGTTCACCAATACAGCAAGAAAAGAAGACTATTGTCCTAATCCCTTAAGTTGGGGTGGGTAGTTTTAGTCACTGGATGTGTTAAGGTTGTTGTCATCTAGGGTTGTAGATGGTTTTGTTTGAATTTTGTATATCAATAGAAATTTAAGGGTTTTGTATGATTATTATCTTCTCTATTGAAAGAAATGTAAGGTTTTTATTTAGTCATTTTATACCCATAGAAATCTAAGCTTGTTTTGTTAGCCTAGTTTTGACTGTACTGTACATAAGCCCTTTATTAAAAATGTGATGGTTCTTAAAATTGTATTTATTGTGAATAAATTGTTAATATTGGAGCAAAGGACAATTCTTTTTTTTGGGGGGGTGGGTGTTAGGGAGAAGTGTTTTATTATAAAGATCTTCAGAGCAAAAAGAAGGAAAGCAGAGTGCCATTAGAGCAGGGGCCTTTCCTAGATAGGGTTCTCTCAAGCTGCTAACTTGGGGTTTCTATAGGACTGATAATGGAGAAGAGCAATAGAGGGTCCCCTTTCACAGTTAATAAAGGTGGTGCACATAAAATATGCATCTTAAGGACAGCGTGTCTGGGCCCCTGCTGTGGAACCATATCACCCTACGAATATCTTTCATGTACACATCGGCTAAGCTAAAGTTCACTTCTCAGTAAAAAGAAATTGTTAAGGCTTGGATGGGAAAGACTCGAGATCTGACTCATTGTTCTCCAGATAGAAGTATTATTTTGGGGGCATGTTGGAGGTAAGACATAGCTGAAGGACGGTCGCTAATGGCAGGTACCTTTGGCCCTGAGTTCCTGCACTGCTGTCTGCCTACAGAACTGCTATGACAGCCCTAGCTTCTGAGATTCCAGCACTGGGCTGTTGTGCTCAACAGCATGGATTCAAGCAATGATGGGCCCAACCTTCTGAAACCACAAGCCATTCTCAGTGTGGCCTCAGTAACAAATAAATACCGCTAATAACAGCAATAACAATAATAACCAGAGGACCTAAAACAAACATGTTGGTTATACTGTTTTGCACTTGCCTGGTTTGTGAGTCTATAGACCTTGTACAAATGATTTCACAAAGAAATATTTGCTGTCCCTAAGTGCATTTATTTTTATTTATTTTTTCTTTTTTTTTAATTATCAAATCATTACTTTTTAACACAAGAATTATAAACAGAAAAATGCGAGATGTGGGGAAGGGGATGACACAGGATTATAGGTGTTCAGGGGGAGTACAGATATCTTTCAGAACAGGGTATCATCTGGGTAAAGGTTCAGGGGTCTGGTCACTATGACTCTGCCTATGATTCACTTGTCCTTATCTATGTTGGTACTATCCACCAAGGCTGCTTATTTACAAGGTCTATGACTAACCAGGCTGGTAAATTTCCACAAAAGCTGCCTGTTTACAATAGCTTATAGCCATCTGTTTCAGTGTTTTTCTGCAGAGACCCAAGACTTTGTGTTAACAGGCATGTATGTCAGGCCTATTGCTGATTTTAGGCTTATGGCTGATTTTAGGCCTTCGGTGTATAAGCAGGTCTGCCCCTGACATCTTTTCTCTTCTCCAAGTATAGAAGGGCCATTGTAATTCTAATCCTGCCAAGGCTGGGATAGAGGCCTGACCTCCAGTAATTAAAGGGGACCTTGTAATGGCTCCGATCCTCCTGTCATTATCCAGTGAGGCATGAGGGCCATATCCATCCCGATGTCTTTTTCCTGGAGAAGGGATACTTTTGACATCAACCCCTATGCAGTCAGGCTTGGCAAAGGACAGTTCTTAAATAGGCGGGTATGATGAGGAAATGTAAAGGTTCTTTGAAAAGACATCTGTGTTGGATGGTGTTTTGCTGGGGCAAAGACATAAAAGAACAGTTCCCTGAAGTAGACACAGGTGAAAGGATGTTTGGCCAAAGCAAGCATGTGAAAGGACCTGTGATGAATAATTCTTTGATAACAACCCACATGATTGGTCCACCTTAAATTTCTTACTCGAGTTCCATTTGTCAGGACTCCATAGAGAAAAACTCTCCAAAGAATTTGTGGTGGTGTGCTGTGCTGTGTTTTCTTGCTTTTTTGAGGACTTGAGCCAATTGTCAGAGTGTGTCAGCTGAGACAGACTCAAGAGCTGAGGTAAGACACATGGTGAGGCAAAACCAGGGAGGACATGTGATGTTTGGAGGGAGTGTAACTAGGACTCAATGGACTGTGAGAAGAGCCTGTTTTGCTTGCACAGCTAAACTTTTCTTGGTCATCACTTGTGTCTTCACTGATCTTCACTCAGTCCAGAGAGACACAGCTGCTCCTGGCATACCCTCTGGTTCCAAATCCCTCCTGCTGACTCCTGCTGATTCTACTGAAGCCTAGCTATTCCTGCTAGGGTGTGCCACTGCTGCTGCTATCCTGACAATACGCAGCTTGTCTGCTTATGCATCTGGGAAGTGTTTGTGAGTGGATCAAGCTTCCACTGCTGACCTGTGCAATGAACTGCTGATTTCCTGACAAAGGAGGTGGATTTCTTCCCAAGAACTATTCCTGAACAGGTGCACTTCCCCATATCCTTTCTTTTCCACTACCTCTCCTGGCTGGTGGGCTAAAAGCGAGATTAAACCGTTTAAGAACCATCATTAAAAGTAGGCTTTGAAATAAGTTATAATTACTGATTTTTTTTTTTTAGTTAATTTTGTATCCAGCCCCTTGTTGAGGTGTTTTTCAGCTGCAGGAGTTCTCTGGTAGAGTTTTTGTGGTCACTTATGTATACTATCAGATCATTGCCAATAATGGCACTTTGGCCTCTTCCTTTCTAATTTTTATCTCCTTGATCTCCTTTAGTTGTCTTATTGCTCTAGCTAGAACTTCAAGTGTTGCAGACTGAGCTGCTCTGCCCCATGTTGGGCACCAAAATGTTGCGGCCCGAGCTGTCCCACACTTGGGGACAAAATGTCGTGGTCCAGTCTGTCAGTATTGGGACCCGCACTGCCAAAAGCCTTAGGGGCTAAACTGTTAGAGCCCTCACTGCCCCAAGCTGCTCAGGTCTGCAGGTCGGGGTTCAGAAAGAGAGAGAGTAAGGATGGACTCTTGAGGAATGGAGACCAGACATATTGTGATTCAATCCTGTTTATTCTTCAGTCTCTCTTCTTCTCTCCAAGTCCCTAGTCTTGAGTTCCTAGTCCCTAGTTCCTAGTCCCTAGTGCCTCCAAGTTTCAAGTCACTTCTTCCAAGTGCCCAATTCCTACTGCCTAATAACTAACTCCAAGTTGTACTGTCTAATTCCAAGTTCTTCCTACAAGTGCCAAGTGCCTAATACCTAATTCTCTGTTCCAAGTTGTACTGTTGTCAAGCAATCTGTTGTCTGGTAATTTCTTCTGTCTGCTTCTGCCTTTTATATGTCTCACTTCTAAGCCATGCCTCTAAGTCACGCCCTTAAGTCATGCCCTTAGGTCTTATCTCTAAATCACACCTTAAGTCACGCTCTGAAGTCTCCGCTCTAAATCACACCTTTAAGCCTCACACACCCAAGGGAAAATCCTGGGTATCTAATACAAGATGTATTCAGAGTGTGCTCAGCTGTTTTAGGCTATTATAATCAAATCTCTTATTAGGGCATATGGCTCAAGATGGCTGCAAGGATGATAGCCGCCTTCTGTTGGCTCCCCACATTCAAGTATTATGTTAAATAGATAGAGAAGTTGCAGCCTTGTCTTGTCTCTGATTTTAGTGGAGTTGGTCAATTTCCTCTCCATTTAATTTGACATTGGCTATTGACTTGCTGCTGTATACTGTCTTCATTATGTTTAGGTGTGCACTTTGTGTCCCTGATGTCTCCATTAACATGAAATGTTGTTGAAAGTTTTCAAAGGGTTTTTTCAGCATCTAATGAGATTATCCTGTGGGGTGTTTTTCCTTTCAGTGTTTTTATATGGTAGATTACCATATATTCATGTAATTCCATATATTGAACCATCCCTGCATCCCTGGGATCAAGGCTACTTGATCATGGGGGATGAAATGAAATCTTTTGATATGTAGTTAGATCCAGTTTGCCTGTAGTTTGTTGAATGTTTTTTACATTACTGTTCTTAAAGGGAATCGGTCTGAAATTTTCTTTGTTGAGTCTTTGTGTGGTTTAGGTATCAGTGTGATTGTGGTCTCACAGAATGAGTTTCACAGTGTTGTTCTGTATCTATATTCCTGAGTACTTTTAAGAGTGATTCTCTTTTTTTTGAAAGTCTGGTAGAATTCTATGCAAAATCCATCTGGCCCTGGGCTTGTTTTGGTTGAGATTCTTTTAATGGCTGTTTTTATTTCCTTGGGGTTTATAGTACTGTTTGAATTATTTTTGTGGTCTTGATTTACTTGTGGTAAATGGTATGTGTAGAAAACCATTCATTGCATTTAGATTTTAAAATATTGTAACATTAAGGATTTTCAAATCAAACCTAGTTATTTTTTGTATTTTCTCAATGTCTGTTGATATGGCCATTTTAATTTCTGAATTTTTTGATTTGATTTGCATACTGTCTTCTGCCATTTCCTTAATTTAGCTAAGGGTCTTTCTATCTTCTTGGTTTTCTCAGAAAAGCAGTGCTGCGTTTCACTGGCTCTTTATATATTGTTCTATTTGTTTCTCTTCGGTAGATTCAGTCCTGAGTTTGATTATTTCTTACTGTGTACTTCTCTTATGTTTGCTTCTTTGTGTTCTAGAGCTTTCATGTTTGCTTTTATGTTGCTAGCAGGAGGTCTCTCCAATTCCTTTCTAAAGGCACTTAGTTCTATGCACTTTGTCTTAGCACCACTTTCATTGTGTGCAATAATTTTATGTATGTTGTGCCTTCATTTTCACTGAATTCTAGAAAGTCCTTAAAAAAATGCTTGTTCTTTTGCTAGAGACCATGGCCTGTGCTCCTGATTCAGCTCCGAGACCAGCCACCATCAGCTCCCACTCCCAACTTGTTTGTTCTCTCAGCTTAGCTCTGTCAAACCTTCAGCTGCTGCTTTTGCCTGTGAGCTTCTTTACCAGCCCCACCCGAGAAGTTTGAATTCACAGAAACACAAACACACACACACTCACACACACACACACACACACACACACACACACACACACACACACACACACTCAGCATTATTATTTTAGAGGCTGCCTACTAGCACACTTGCTGGGCACTGAATCTCCTGCCCTAATCTTACCAGCAATCAATTAGACCCCATCAACCTCCTCAAGGCCCTGCCTGCAATGAAGGTGACAGTCCCTAGGTGCCCCGAGCCCTTACATACTCTTTCCAATGTATGGCACCAAAAAGCCCATCTCTCCTTTCCTGCATCCCCCTTTTCCTCCTGGGACCCAGAGGCCTCACCTTTACCCTGTGTCCAGCAATTGGCTGCTGCCTTCTTTATTGACCCAATCAAGAACCAATTAGGGAACCAGATTTCAGTATCAGTTCCACCCCATTGGTGGAGCTAAGCCAGAATGTGGGCCCCAGTCCTGGGAAAGAAGGTAGCATGGTTTTAAAATTACATGCAACACACTCCCTGGACAGTCTGTGGTCACTGAGACTCCCAGGGCCCTACTGAGCTCAAGCCCTGTGGACGATCCCAAGGAAGCAGAGTCCTGCCCTCTTTCATGTCCCCCTTTTATGTTCTGGCTCTTTCAAATGTGCACATTCTGCATGGGAGAGAAAACACACTATAGTTGTCTTTAGAGACTTGGCTTGCTGTATATATAATTATCTTTCTTTCCACCTATTTTGTAGAAAATGACAAGAATGTCATTCTTAAGGCTAGGCTTGTTTTCAGTGAGGATGCAGCTGGACCTGGAGGGCAGGTCCTTTGAAAATGTGACCCTTTCAGGTCATCTTGTCATCCTCAAAACCCTTGGCTGAGGCAGCTTTACAGAGCTGTGCCACCTCAACAAGGAGGTGTGGGCCACTTTCACTGTGCAGGAAAGGGGTGAGAAGAATGAAATTGACATCATTAAGCTTCTGGACCATCCACACATCATGAAGTGGTTCCACATCAGAAAACATCTTTATGGTGCTGGAATTTGCTGCTGAGGATCTGTTGAGCCACATTGCAAAAGTCAGCTGTTTACAGGAGGAACAGGCTCAGCACATCTTCACAAAGTGTGTGTTCTGTTCACTAAGTCATGAGAACAGCATTGGACACAGGGACATCAAACTGCGACTTTGGCCTGGCCATCAAAGTCACCTCTGGACAGATGTTCATGGGTGGTGCTGGTATAGTATGTGGTCTGATCAGACCAGATCCCCAACATGTTACGTGTGGCACAGAGGGTCTCTCCAGCTGGATCTGATCATAGCCTTATATTTTCAGGTACAATTAGATGTGGTATCAACAGGTCATGATAACCTAGAATCTTATATATGTGTTGAGCAAGCATCTCTCACCCCGTTAACATGCTCTATACGTTTGTAGCTTAAGGACATGCAGGACAATCACCATGTAAGATTTCTAGATATCAGTCCTGTGTAAACAAACTCTTCTACTGTGGCACATATAATTTCAGGTATCAGAAATTGATAGACAACTTCCTGACCTCAGTGTCACCTGAGATAAAGGGGTAGGGATCACATCCTGCCAGACATTATACCTCCTTTCACTGACTCATTTAGCCTGCTAGGTTCAGATTTTGGTGGACATCTCCTACTCTGACATAAGAAAGGTAATAAAAGTTTACCAGATTAGTTGTCAATAGAATTACTTCTCGGGGGGAGATTTAGCATCTACCCTTCTTCTTAGGATCCCAGTGACACACTCTAACAGAATCCACTCTGGGAGTCAATGAGTATACAGGGCTCACTCATAGAGCTTAGGTTAGTGGTTACCCACAGAGGTGGAGGTGTTCCTCCCTGCAACGTTATACCACAAAAGCTAGTACCCAGTGAGTCTGGTGTCTTCCACATACATCTATGTAAGATGGAGGTCCTCTATTCCAGCCTTCCCTGGAATATGCACTTAATACCCTCTGCAAGGCCATGTGCAATTAGGGAAGAGTTTCATACAATATTATTTGGTTGTGGTGAGGACTCTAACTGGTTTGTGGATGAGCCTCTTGTATTTGTACACCCACCTGATAAAGAAAACAAAGAGAAAGGTGCACACACATGCACAATACACACACACACACACACACACACACACACACACACACTACACATACAAAAATACACACCACACACACTCTACACATAGTTGTTAGAACAGGTAGAAGTTCTTTTCTGTTTCTGTGAACATGGGTATCACTCTAATTAGGAGGTTCCATGCTTGTAACCCAATTATGTCTCCAAGCCCATATCACACCAGGAATGGGGTTTTGGTGAGAAGTGGGTGAGCAGAGATACCACATGTCGCTCCTAACGGAAGAAGCTATAAGAAAATGAACAGAGAGGAAAGATGTGAGAAGTGAGCACAGTAGCTGGTTAGCAGTTCTATCCAGCACTCAAATATATTTTCATATATAAAAAGACTCTCAGTCACCTTTATCTGACCAGGGAGCACTGACACATCTGTTTTTCTCCCAATCACTGTTTGTTTTGATGTAAGTTTTTCATACAATATATTTTGTCCATATTCTTTCCCTTCCTTCAACTTTTCCCAAAATTTTTCCTTGCTACTCACCCAACATCACTTATATTTTTATCTTAAAGATAAAACCAAAATCACAAAAATTATTCTAGTCCAATGGCCATAATTTTAAAACATGACTAGCATTTAGAAAAATATGCAATATAAGTAGGAAAGCTTTGAAAGTAATTTTTTAAAAATTTTGAAAAGATACATTTAAATGTTCTAAATTTAAAGTAATAACATTGTCTTTATAATTTAAAAGAATATGTTTGTAATTGATATAAATTCTAATGTAATGAAAATGAGAATTCAATATATTATTTTCAGATTTAATATTATTATGATAAAATTTAAGTTTTTTTTTTCCCTCACTACAAACAAGTTATGTTTGCAACAGCTTCCTAGTTGAACTTGACCTTGGAGATGGACGAGAGTATACAGTCCAGAGAAGACTAGAGGAGGGGACCTCTCTCTATGTAAGTATGTGGAAGACATCAGCATCACTGCATAATAACATTTCTGGTACAACTTTGCAGGGAGGAACACCTGAACCTCTGCAGGTAACCCTTAACCTATGCTCTGTAAGTGAGCCCTGTGCACTCATTGATTCCCAGAGTGGATTCTTTCAGAGTTTGTCAGTGGGACCTTAGCAAGAAGGGTAGAGTTTAAGTCTCCCCTTGGGAAGAAACTCGATTTACACCTAAGCTGATAAGATTTTACTTGCTTTCTTATATCAGGGTAGAAGGTGCTCAACAAGATCTAAATCTAGCAGAATATGTGGGTAAATGACAGGAGACGGAATGTCCAGCAGGACCTGATACCTATTCCTGTATCTCAGGTTACACTGTGTTGTGGGGACTATTTCGTTGTTGCAGCTCAATGTTTGAGGGAGTAAAGCTGTCCTTACAGAAGACGTCTCAGGCCTGCCTCAGCCTCCTCTACCCTAGCACCCTAGACGTTCTCCTGAATCTTCTTTCCTTTTATGGCCTCACTTGCATCCTTCTTGTGTCAGCACCATGTCTAAACCTCATTGCATTCTTTCGCTAGTGTCACTCGTCTCTTATTGCCACCTGCTGCTTGAGAGGTAATAGTGCATGATGAATAATTTAAAGAAAATCTCAAAACCAACAACAAAAACCAAAAAACTTAGCAGCACAAAGCTGGCCAGAAAGCCTCAACACCAGGGTTATTGAATATGGCAGTCACATTGTCCTCTGACAGTAGTGCTAGGTCAGAGCTAAAGTGCTACACACACACACACACACACACACACACACACACACAGAGAGAGAGAGAGAGACAGAGAGAGACAGAGAGAGAGAGAGAGAGACAAACACACACACAAACATAGCATAATTCAAGATGACAAGATGCAGTGACAGTTACCAGAGGAGCATTCCTGTTGTTGGATTTTTGTGGAGTGTTGGGGCCCGAGCTGCCCCATACTTGGGGGCCAAAATGTTGAGGATCGCTCTGTCAATGTTGGAACCTGCACTGCCAAAAGCCTTGGGGGCTAAGTTGTTAGAGCCCACACTGCCCCAGGCTGCTCCGGTCTGAGGGTCGGGGTTCAGCAAGAGAGAGAGTGAGGACGGACATGAAGAATGGAGACCAGACAGAGTGTGATTCAATCCCGTTTATTCTTCAGTCTCTCTTCCTAGTCCAAGTCCCAAGTCTTGAGTTCCTAGTCCCTAGTTCCTAGTCCCTAGTGCCTCCAAGTTCCAAGTTACTTCTTCCAAGTGCCTAATGTCTAATGATCTTCCAAGTGTCTAATAACTAACTCCAAGTTGTACTGTTTAATTCCAAGTTCTTCCTCCAAGTGCCAAGTGCCTAATATCTAATTCTCTGTTCCATGTTGTACTCATGTCAAGTAATCTGTTGTATGGTTCTCTGATCTCTCTTCTGCCTGCCTCTTGCCTTTTATATGTCTCACTTCTAAGCCACGCCTCTAAGTCACACCCTTAAGTCATGCCCTTAGGACTTGTCTCTAAATCTAATCTTTAAGTCATGCCCTTAAGTCTCAGCTCTAAATCACACCTTCAATTCTCACACACCCAAGGGAAGATCCTGGGTATCTAAAACAAGATGTTATCAGAGTGTGCTCAGCTGTTGTAGGCTAATGTAATCAAGTCTCTTGTCAGGGTGTATGGCTCAAGATGACTGCAAGGGTGATAGCCGCCTTCTGTAGGCTCCCCACAGTGGAGCTTTCTTCAGACTAACATACCTTTCTATGTGACCCTTGGGCCTCAGCACAAAGTAGAGTTAATGTGTATGCACTATCAAAAGAAGCAGGAACTGTCACTATGACTCCAAGATTTTCTCATACCTACTTATAATCCTGGGGTCATACAAGAAGTCCAACTCTGCTTTCAGTACATATGCCCCTCAGTTTTAGGAATACAGCAAGGTCCATATATAGAATTCCTTCCCAGGCAAAGTGGAGATTATTGTCTCAGAGGAAAGATTCTCTAACAGTCCTGGCTCATAGCCAGGGTCTCTGAGTGTGGGATCTCCAGACCATCACAGCCTCAGAGTGACTTCTGTCATAGCAGAGATTAGACCTCAAATGTGTGTGTGTTGGGAAAGGGGACAATTAATACAAGTCCAGAATCTTCCTATCTTTCTGTTTTAATTGAGGATTGGGTGGAATATGCAGTCTTTTCCACTGCAGAAGCTGCATTGGATCAGGAGAGATGAAGCTGGAAGCAGTACCACCTGGATGTTGTGTACACTAAAGTATTGCAACATGTAACAGAAGAGCCTCCTGCTGTCATTGCACTCAGATTCTGGCGCCTCTGGCATTGCCAGCACTGAATCCTTGTTTGGAATCTACAACCACATTTTTAGACCAGGGGTCAGGTTATGAGATGAGCCTGCTACAGGAAACTACATACAGTCCTGAAATTTAAGAGACACAGGGTGAGTCCTTCTTCTGCTCTGTTTCAATGTGAAGTTTACTAAAAGTGACTGCCCATGCTGCACCTGATCCCTGAGACCGTGTGACTCAAAGTAGCCACAGAACCCAAGTATCCACTGTGGTGGATTCAGCCTCACAGCAAAACTATTGCCTTCCAAGGAAAAATCTTGTGTAAATAGCCATAAAAATCCAGCCCCTGGTTCCCAGCTTCACTATTGCCAGTGCAAACTGTGCATGCTCATAGCACTGTAACTTAAATACCTTTTTTAAAAAAAGCATTTATTTGTGTGTGACTGTTGCTGCTGCTGCTGCTCTTCTTGTCTGTGTGTTTATATACCATGTAGGCACTTGTGTTGCTTTTTACACAACATGAGTCATCCCTTATCTTCTCCCACCATTTCAATATGGGGCCTAATGAAGTTGCCAGGTTGTGGAGTGGATGCTTTTACCTCCTGAGCCAAATTGACCTCTGCCCTATAACTTAAATCTCCAGAGCTTTGTTTCCATGGCCTTAAGTTGAGCAAGCTCAGGATAGTACAGCCCTCCCTCACTGAGCATGCTCAAGATCACACTCTCCCATCTACCACTGGATAAAATCCACATGCATCTGTGTTCAGGGAAGATGCTGCCCTCCAAAGGATGTGCATGCTCTCCTTACCTGCGATAGATGATGCGTCTTCACCCTCTGTGCCCTGTCCTGGTTATTCTGCTTTTGTACTCACTAACACAAGAGCCACTGTTGCTCAGTTACACCATCTCTAAACAGGGTAGCAGCAGCAGCACCACTGGCAGGTGTGTGAGCTCATGTGATCATCCACATCCCTAAAGGAAACTTTACTAAAGCCCAAAACACTCTTTGAACCTCACACAATAATAGTGGGAGACTTCAATGGACATTCTCACCAATGGATAGGTCATTGAAACAGACACGACACAGAGACACAGTATAGCTAACAGAAGTTATGAACCAACAGAAAGCCCACACACTCATAGAAACTGCACAATATTCTACTCCATGTTCACTTGGCCAAGGAAGAAATAAAGAAAGAAATTAAAGACTTTCTAAAATTTAATAAAAATGAAGGCACTGAATACCCAAATCTATGGGACACAATGAAAGCAGTGCTAAGAGAGAAAATTCAGAATAGCAAGTGTCTTCATGAAAAAATTAGAGAGAACTACATTAGCAACTTAACAGCATACCTGAAAGCTCTACAAGAAAAGAAAGCAAATATGCCTGCAGGGGTAGACTGTAGGAGATGATCAAACTCATAGTTGAAAATAATGAATTATCAACAAATAAAATGGGACAAATAATCAACAAAACCCAGGGCTACTTCTTTGATAAGATCAACAAAATAAATAAAGCACTTGGAAAAACAAGTAAAGTGCATAGAGGCAATCTCCAAATTTACAAAATCAGAAATGAAAAGGGATACAAAACAACAGAAATTGAGGAAATTAAAAAACTCAACAGATCTTACTACTCAAGCTTGTACTAGGCAAAACTGGAAAACCTAGATGACATGGGTGATTTTAGGTATCACATACCAAAGTTAAATCAAGATCAGGCAAATTATCTAAACATTCCCATAACCTCTAAGAAAATACACGCAGTCATTAAAATCTCTCAACCAAAAAGCCCTGGGCCAGATGCTTTTAGTGCAGAATTTGATCGGACCTTCAAAGAAGAGCTAATACCAATACTCCTTTAACTGGTCCACAAAATAGAAAGAGAAGGAACCCACCCTAACTCATTCTATGAAGCCAGTTACTCTGATATCTAAACCACATAAAGACCCAACAAAGAAAGAGAACTTCAGACTAATTTCACTTATGAATATCAATGCAAGAATACTCAATAAAATTCTAACAAACCAAGTTCAAGAACACATCAAAACCATCATTCCCCTTACACACTTGTAGCAGTTGTGCAGCTCAGGCTTCATGTGGGTCCTTTAAAATTGCAGCAGGAGCTGTCTCTGACTCTGTTGTCTGCCTTTGGATTCCCTTCTCCAGCTGGACTGCATGAGTAGACCTCAGTAAAACTGGATGTACTTAGTCCTGCTTCCAGTTGATTGCTGGGACTTGTTAGTACCAAAGGTGGAGTGTCTCCTCAGAGGAGAAGGAAAGTGAGTATTGTGAGAGGGATTTCTGACAGTTGGACTAGAAGCAGGGAATGAGATCAGGATGTAAAATGAATACAAAATAATGGAACAAAAGAACAACAATAGCACATAAAGGAGCCCTACCCATTGAAAATGAGATTACATGAAATTAAAAGGCTCTGTGCAGATAAAGATGCTTGCATTACAGGCCTAGAGGATGGAAGCCATCCTACCAGTGAAATTTCAATGTAGGGCCTTAACATTTAGAATGTACAAACTATTGCTCTTTAAATATAAAAAAAAAATCAAAAATAGACTAAGGAACAGTTTTTAAAATGAAACACACAGAGTATAATAATGATTTTACCAACTGTTCAATATTCCTAGCCTTGAGATAAATTCAAGTTAGGAATATATGAAGAACTCAAGAAAATAGACACTGTCAAACAAAATAACCCAACAAATAATAAGGTACAGAGTATAACAGAGAATTCACAATAAAGGATTCTACAATGTTCTTAGCCATCAGATACATTCAAATTAGGGCAACATTGAGATTCCATTTACCTAATAACAGTGAGTGAGATCTAAATAAAAGAGGAATTCTACCAAAGATGAGGGAAGGGACATGTCAGAAGCTGCTATTGGGCTTGTAAACTGCAGCAGCATGGTGGAAATCCGGACAGAGGTCCCTAAAAACAGAACTACCATGGGACCAGGTGGACCATTTCTGAGCAAGGGCTCAAAGGATGTGGTCTACTTCCTGCCAAGAAGATATCTGCACATACATGTTGTTTGTGGTACTACTCCCAACAAGAAGACAATTAGGTATTTTAAATTCCTAAGTAAATTCTATTAGAGTTTGCTAATTTATAAAAGTAAGCATGTGAAGAAAGGAAGCAAAACACTACTAAGCATACCAATTATCATAGAAGGTTTAGTTCAGGCTTAGCCACATGCATTCTTAGGGTTAAGAAATGAATTTCATTTGTCTTACCATTCTATACCTGAAGGCAAAGAAAGCACATTGTTTTAGATTATATTGAATTATGACAAT
>JADRCG010006524.1:0-11242 GCA_019844195.1 Rhabdomys dilectus
TGTGTGTGTGTGTGTGTGTGTGTGTGTGTGTGTGTGTTTATTTAGGGTGTCACATGGAGGTCAGAGGGTGATTTACTTCATCTTGTTTTAAGAAAAAGCATTTTGTTTGTTCTTAAGTATCTTTGGGTACTTGAGTCTTGAACTTGGGGACTCATTTGTCTCTGTTTCCCATCTGTATATTGTAACTTGAAATATATATGTGCTACCATATTCAGCTTTACATGGGTCTTGGAGATTCATGTAAGGTCCTCATGATAGCATGGTATCTTATAAGTAAAAAGAAAATTACAGAAAAAAATATGTTATCTTGCCTCAAATAAAAACAAAGCAAACATTTGGAAAAGGTATTTGCAAATGATCAGGTAACTAATGCTAAGGTATGAGTTTCTATGAATTTATTTCAGCTTTTAGTAATATTGTATAAGCTTTTTAATCATAAATCAGAGAAATGTAGAAGGTGTGAATGAGAAAAAAAAGAAGAAAAAGATAGCCCAAATGAAGTATTGGCAAAAATATAAGAAATCCATCTAAAAAATTAAAAACAGAACAAAACATCATTCAGAAAGGTTAATAGTTGTTTTTTGACTGTAACAAAGAGTTATGTGTGAAGATGGTAGGGGACATAGATAACATAAAGTAAGGGATGATAGTATTGCTAGAGAAAAAAAAAAAGCAAACAAAGTACACAACCCAGAGCTTTGCATTTAAGCATGGTCTTAAGCACATCAAATGGCAGAGAGTCAATACATATTG
Source organism: Rhabdomys dilectus (assembly GCA_019844195.1). Lineage (NCBI taxonomy): Eukaryota > Metazoa > Chordata > Mammalia > Rodentia > Muridae > Rhabdomys > Rhabdomys dilectus. The sequence goes on from JADRCG010006524.1 coordinate 754, forward strand.
TCTGGTGATCTGCAGTAGAAAACTGTCCTCCTTTATACAAATGAAGGAAGTGTAAGGAATAGCATCACACACACACACACACACACACACACACACACACACACACAATGAATGCAAAGACAAACGTGTCCTAAGCTTCATTATTCCAGTTGAACTTACTAAATCAGGTAGTGAAACAGAGAGACTTCAAGAGAAAATGTTACAAAATATTTTGGGCAGAAAGGATTTATATAGTAATGGCATAAACTGAGATACCATATGCAGTTATCATGTGTGCTGGTTCTGGAATGCAGCTGTAAACTCTGTGCACTATTACTATTGATAGATGTATCTATATTTCTTTGTGTAAGACTTCTATCAGACAGTAGAAGAAAGAAAATGTCACACGATGCCCAAGGCTAAAAATACCACGCAGTTCTGGTCTCAAACACCAGGAAGCTTTCCCCCGGAACTTGTACCTCACATTCTCCTTTTAACTACCTAGCAAGTTCATGCTACTGAACACTCAATATGCCTGCCATTAGTGAATTAAATTCCCTTAAACTATTTACACCATCCCTGCACCAACTGGAGATTAATATGTAACTTCTATTGAATCAGAATTATGAAAAAGTGGTCTGAATAAAGTTCTGACACTTATAATCTTGAAATCCAATGAAACAGTTGTTCCAAACCTCTTCATTTTTAGGTACATAACTACTGCAGGCAAAGCTACATATTTGTGGGCTACAGAATTGTCTTGGTGGTTAAATGTACTTGTTCTTGCAGAGGACTCAGAATGATTTTGAGCACTCAGACAGTGATTCATAATCATTCATAACTCCCAATGCAGGTTATCTGGTGCTAATACCTTCTGCTGATGTCCTGTGTACTAAGTATATACATTGTTTCCATGCATAGATGCAGTCAAAACACTCTCACTTAAAAATAAGACAGACTTAATTAAATATTTTAATTATAACATTTGAACAATGAGAGGAATGTGCCTAATTCACAGAAATGATTTTGTTTTTATTGTAAGTGTGCATAACTGAGAAAAAGATATAAATGAAGGGGTAAATAGGGATCCCCAATACAGAGCAAATTACTCATCAATACAGATTCTCTTAGTTCAATGACGACTGCAGCGCAATAAATAGTTAGATAGATAGATAGATAGATAGATAGATAGATAGATAGATTGATAAATGATAGATAGATAGATAGATATACCTTTCCATTTCTTCATCCTTCCTTACTATAGAAGTGTTAAAACATAATACATGAACTTATGTCTATCAGTTAAAATATTACAAAATAATTAAGAGGGGTCCAGAAGCATTCCAATAATAGAACAACACTAATTCAAATCTAATTACATGTTTGTCACCTATTCCACATTCTCCTCTCTATCCTATTTACACCAGCAAGGAAGGGGAAGCCCATGTAAGTATCTGCTTACCACTGTACTGTCAATGCATGAGACCCAGATCATAGTGCTTATAGTTAACAGCAAGGGGACATAACAAACCCTAATTTCCCTTTATTCTTATTAAATCTTTCTGTGTCTTGTTTTACGTATATTCACAGACCATTTGTTTTAGTGTTACTAAGTAACAGTATTTGGTACGCATTTGATTAAATGAGGAAAAGTGACTGGATTATTTTAATGTTATTGTACATATACCACAACAATTTAACTTTCATCGATATTATTAGTTTATGTAATTTCATAGAATTTTATTACACAAATATATATATATACATGTATATATATATTCATATATACATGTATATATACATAAATATATATGTTTATATACATATATATATATACATAAACACATACACACACATATATACATATATATGTATATACTATTTGGGATTTCTGCATAGATTCATTATCTGGCCAATTATGAATGTGCAAGCAAATGAATGGTTGGTTGAATGACTGAAAAAAATGAATTTGTAGGAAAGAAAAAACATATTAACATAATGTTTGAGAGAAATGATCAAGCTGTGCTCTCTCATCAGTATTATGTGCAGATAGCAAGATGGAGCCACTCTCTGTCCTAAAACAGATACCTGCATCCTAATATGTAATATTTTGAAAGGATCATCTACAAAGTGACTGAGCACTCTAGCTGTCATATGGTGTCTATTATATAGAACATCCCAATATGCATGGGAAATTGTGAGAATACTTATGGATGAATAACACTTTGGTAAACAATAAGTTTATAACTAACAATAATCTTTATATTATAATAGACAGGAAAGAAAGAATACACTAGCATTAAAATATGTAATAAATTTATGAACCACAGGGAGTTTCAATGATCAAGCATGAGGCAAACAGCAAGGTTTTACCATCCTGTTACTAAGCCTACCTGAAATTTAGATTAATGTTATCATTTTTAAAGAACAGGCACAGTATATAGACTATCAGTCTTTAAAATGTTGGCTATGAGCAGGGCAGTGGTGGCGTACGCCTTTAATCCCAGCACTTGGGAGCAGAGACAGGAGGATTTCTGAGTTTGTGGTCAGCCTGGTCTACAGAGTGAGTTCCAGGACAGCCAAGGCTATACAGAGAAACCCTGTCTCGAAAAAAAAAATGTTGGCTGTGTCTTAGCTTAAAATTAATTTATGCAAATACAATCTATTTCCTATCATCATTGCACAGAAGCAAAAACTTTTAAGACATTTTTGCTCCTTAAAGAGAACAGGGGTAATATTGCAAGGCGGCATGTCCTAACTGTAAAGGTTTAAAGGATAGATGAATCATAAGTAAAGAATGATCGGTTTATATTAGAAGATAAGCTTAGAAAGGTATTAATGAACTTCAGATTCACACCATACAAGAAATCTCAGAAACGCTCTAGGGATTCATTTTAAGACTCAGATGAATAGACATTTTTAACCTGTTCTCTAAGGTATATAAGGATGCAGCAAGAAAGGTCGGGTATACACAACAAATGAAAAATATTATCTCAACTAATTTGAATTGTATTTGAAAGACTAAAACACGTCTTCTTCTTATTTAGTGATGTATCATATTGAGTGCACTACGACTTATCAGCCAGAATAGGTCAAACTTGAAGGAAATTAACCAATGAAGATATACTTTTCAGTATGCCAAGCAATATGTGGTGAAGTTCTCAAATATATTATGTCAGGGAAAAGGTAAATAAGAAAGCAGAGGAGTCTTTATTGTAATGGATATAAAATGTTTTTTTTTTCTTTTGATATTTTAGATTTTTTTTTTAGATTTGCAATATATCAGAACCCTTAAAACAAAGACATCAAAAGGAGCAAAGTAAAATCAAATAGTGTTTCAATACATCTACAGCTGTACTCACACTGAATATTTTAGAATTTATATCCCATGACAATCAGTCATGTCATTATCACGTTATACCACAGCTACAAAAACCACTGATTTATATGATGGATGAGCTACAGACTGGTTGGCCAAGGTGAAGTTAGCAATTATGTTGGTTTCTTCTGGGCCTTGTCTCTAGCTAGCTCGTATCCATCTTCTGGTTGTCTCTTCTTTGTGCCCAGGAGTTTCTTCCACTCATAAAAGCATCATTGCTACTTCTTAGGCCCTGCCATGTCTTTTATGACCTCACTTAACCTTAATTTCCTCTTTAAAAGCTTGGAATTCAATATGTGAAGGTCAGAAGCTGAAGTTAGTCTGTAAAATCACCAACTTTTTGCTGTCTTGATATCAGTTTAATTCATTGTTGCTGGTAATTGTTTTGCTAATAAGTGGTAAACAAATACATACTTAGAAAAACAATGTTGATTTTTTTAAAAGAACCAATAATTTTAAAGTATAAAGGTTTACAAAACAATTCCAAAATTGCAGAAACCAACTAGAAACCATTCATTCTTGTATTATGTTTTTCTCTAACATGAGTGACTTGTCTTGAAATGTGTTTTGCTTTTTAGAACAAGTTCAGGTGAGAGAATGGTAGTAGGTTCTCTCTTGTCTTAAATTCTCAAGGATGTCCAATGACCTTCACACCAGTGAAAGTGAATTATAATATGGTCAATGTTATGGCAAGATTATAGGCTATATATTTTTTTATAGAGGTAAGAAAGCCAGTAAGAAGATGTGAGTTACTAAGGAAAAAAAATCTCTTAATAACTGATTATATATCAATATTATATTAAATATTAATAGATATTTTATCAATTGTGAGTTAAATTGATAATTTCATCAAAGCAAATTAAAAACAAATACAAGATTCAATAAAATAAAACTGGATGTAAGTAGATTTAGTCAAAATGGAATTACTGGTGTCTATAAAGTATTAAATATCTATGTTAGCCATTGTAACATGCTTAATGATTTTTAATATTTTCATTGTCTTCCTTCTTGACTTCATAGCTATCTTCCCTTCGTTAGTGGCCAAGTATTTCCTTTTATTACCATTAATTCAAGACTTCACGTAATCGGTGTGTGAAATGAAACCAAATAATACAGCCTTACTGAGCAGCAAAATGTGTCTTCCATGCCGGCTGAAAGACAGCCTGTACATAATCTGAAAAAAAAAACAGGGTCTTAGCTCTGGGCTCTGCAGAGCCTGCGAAGGATGGCTTTTTCTCTCCCAAAGTCCAAATTTCTAGCCCTAACAGCCTATAGCAGTACACCAAAGAGGAGTCAGCATGCAATAGGCAATTCTGCATAAATGACAGACAGCACAGGTTTTTGTGAAAATCAATCAGAATCATGATCCAATGATCCGGAAATATTTGTCTCTCTTGACAACCAACTAGACAGTCTACTCATAGGCAAAGAGAAGTTAGGTAGCTTATGGTTACTGTTTTATCTTATCTCTATAAAGCCTTGCTCCTCCTCAGCTAACATGCTCCAATAGCGATTTCCACTCTGTAATCCTCTGTTCTCCCTATCTATTTTCACTGTTTGTATTCAATTCTCTTTGAATATTTCCAATCATTTTGAGTCTTCAGCACTGGCGTGTGAGGTTTACTGAGTCTTATAACTGCCTATCATGGTGGCAGTTCCATTTATTATAATTCATTGGTTTCCCAAGTAGTTTAAGCATTTGCTAAACATTCCATGTTATTTACTCTTCTTGAAATTTTTTTTACTTTTGACTCTCTACCAAAACATCTTGCTTACAGGTGCAGCACATGGCACTACATTTAATTTGTGTCTCCCAGAAAGGCAAGTCACTAAGGTCCACCTGTGAGCCCCAGGCCTTCTGCTTCTATCCTCCACTAATCTATCAATGTGAAACCCAACAAGGCTCTGTTATCACCTTTCCATGGAACACAATCTGAAGAAATGCAAGCCTTATCAATAGCTTATTGTCTTTCTCCTGTATCGTTCTGAGGTAATTTCTAGCATGGGACTAGGGTTTTATTTTTTACTTTTTTCTAAGATAGAATCTGAAGTGTAAATTTCCAATTTCCAATTATTTTTAGACTCAGCATTATTTTATTTGTTTGTTTCCTTTGCAACACACAATTAAATGTCTACTGCTTCATTCGTAACATATTTCATGTATCCAACCTGGGTAGAAAAATTTACACTTTTGTTCATATTGTTCTCTCTCACTACCTTTAAACCACATTTGATTTTATTAGGCTCTTCTGTGCTTTAATAATTGCCTCACAAATGACCTCTTCATTTCTACTATCTTTTATAATCAAATCTCTACAACATGTCATAAAAATTTCTAAAGAACAGCTCTAAACATGCCATTGCCCAGCTATTCTTTTTTATTTTCAATATAAAAATTGACGTTGTCTTCCAATTTTCTGTTCAGTCCGCTATAACTTTTCAATACAACCATCAGTAAACCTTTATTACACTTGCACCTGCAAAAAATTCTTAACATTTTTCTCTGTCCTGATATGCTCATACACATATGCACAGTATATAATTTCAGAATATATATACATATATTTCAGAATATATATATATGTACATATATATGCAACAAATACACATGCAGATATATATGCATATGTTTGTTGCATTTTCCTTAAATTTTAAACATTTTATTATTTTATGTTTATAGTATTTGAAACCTAGTTTCATTAGGATGAAATAACATTCACTATTCCGCATATAGTTAAATTATACAATTTGATCACATCCTCCTCTGTCTCTTTACTCACGTCTATATTCAAAGCTATCACTTTCTTCCAGGCAGTGTCTCTAGAACGCTATATGCCAAACACTTGTTCTTCTGTTCCTAGGTCCTTTACCTTAGTAAGGTGGAGAACTATCAGTGTTGCTGCATACTGATAGTCCTTGCCTGTGAACAGCCAACTATCAATTCATTGCAAAAGTTTATCCCAATTTGTTTATTCATGTCTTGATAGACATTTAGTTTTTGCATCATGTAGTACTAGATTGTTAAAATTTCAAGGAGTTGTCATGGAATTTTCTATAGTGGTCATATCATTTATACTGCTATTGCTAGATTTTTTTTTTAAGTTCATCAATATTCACCATATTCAGCACAATTCAATTGAGATAATGTTTTAAATATGCATCTTATTGTAGCATTAACTTGTATTTCCTTCAATAGTAATATTGAGCAACATGTATGCATTTACCTCTTATGTAATACTCATATATTATTTGGTGAACTGACTTCCATTGGTATTGCATATTTTTAAATAGAGAATTTTGTTTTACTACTGACTTTTCAGTATTTTTTACATATATACCTGGAGCCTATGACCATAAAATCTCTATTATTCATAACTAGTTGCTTTTGGTGAAACCAGTCTGAGGAATGCATTCTAACAGGGTGATGTCTTCAGGTAGATTGATTCAGGAAATTGAATTCTGTGCCCTCCTCATATTATATCTTATATTCTCATAGAGATACAATAAAATGGCTTTCTTAGTCTTCCAATATCAAGTTGAAGAAACTAAATACATCACTTACTGCTAATACTTTTCATATGATTATTTCCTTCTAAAATTTTATGGCTAACAGCTTTTATTTCTTATATTAATTGTTAAGAAGACACCCATTATTAGTTGATGCAAAATTAAGTTTCATTATATATTTCTCATTAACTAATTTCTAATTTTCTTATTAACTAATTTCTACTTATTGGCTATTACTAGTTATTACACATAACTGTTATAAAAATATTTATAAATACATTTTAATTATTATTGTATTTTATGTTACCTATATGCTATAATCTATAGATTAGTAGTCAAAAGGAAGTTAAACATATTGTTGATCTATTAACATATTTGTCCATATTTAAGTTTTTTGCCATGTTAAATAATACAAAATAAAGGTTTCTAGAATTGACATTTTATATTGTACAAAACTACATTACAATTGTGATAAACAATAATTTTAGGGTAAAATGATACTGACTCATATATTAATTCCTCTTTAGATATAAATCAGTATTTTTCATCAAACATAGTGTCACCAAGTACACTATTATATAGAAGATTGTTGTTCAAAGACATATCAAAGTATTTAACTTCAAATGGAATTTTCAGAATACCTACCAATATAATAAAATTTTACATGAATGTGCATGTGGCTTTCATTTAAACCATAGCCTTGTATATGGTTACCATGAATCAAAGTACAATATGCCTAATGTTAGATCATTCTGGATTTTATTATGTTTGATGTATGCATGTATGTATGTATGTATTTGTATGTATGCCCATATGTTTTTATGTATCCATTACATTTTCAGGATTGGAGTTGAAACCCAGAACTTCACCCATATGGCAATCACTTTGCCTTAGAGTTATATGCATAGACCAAATTTTGCATCTATTTTGAGATATGTTTTCACTAAATTGTGTCTGCTGACATTTACCAAGCTCTAGAAACAAGTCTGACCTTGGACCTTTGCTCCTCATGCATTAAGTGTCAATGAAACTGGAACTGCAAGCATGTTTCACCACACCTGGGTCATAATTGTAAAAAACACATAAAATAACTGAGGTAGAAAATGTAGCTTCTCATTTCACTATACACATGTTTAAAACCGACAAGATCTAAAGAGAAATTTAAGTAAAAATGGGCTAAGATAAAACATTGTCTTTTTAGTGTTAAAAATACATTAAATTGATAACAGAAGAAATTTGGCCTGTATTTATATAGCTAGCTCTTAGGCTACAGTCAACAGCTGCCTGTGTCTAAAAACATGTGTATTAATATGGATAGAATTGTACTTGCTGATGCCTTGAAGCATAAACAAACATTACTAAGTTTACATTAAAATCTCCTTAGCCAAACAAATCATAAGATTGTTTAAATTGAGACTCCAATTATATTCATTTGTTTGCAAGAGATAGAATGTTAGTAGCACACATACTTAAATCATTTTATTAGAATGTTTCTCTTATTAAAGATAACTTTGTGAAGTTTTTGATTCCCTAAATGGAAGATAGGGTGTTCTCTGTCCCAGACAAGAACAAGATCATCCGTGTTACCAACCTCTTCATTTGAACATATCTTTAGGCAACGTTCTCATTCAAAAGCAATTGTAGTGGTTAAAATACTCAATAAGAACATTCTTCTTATGATCTTTCCTGCCTAGGTTTGTGACATCATTGAGATAGGAGTTTGACAGTCCAGTGAGATACCTGTTTAGTGTCAGTAGCATCTGTACTTCTGGACATCTGCTTTTAATTATTAGTATCCATGAATCAAGTTGGATAACACAACATTACTTTCAGCTTAAGTTCATTAGTCCTTAGAACTCTGTTCAAGTGTCTTCAAAACAATCTATCACCCACCTCATTCCCTAAGAACAGGGTTTTACCTCACTACTAAACAAATAGATGTGTTAGTTTTAGGGAAACAGAGGCAGCACATACATAAAATCAAGGGTGTTCGTAGTTAGAAGAACATATTACAGCAGAAGTTTTAGACTGGGATGGAAAGAGCAGAGAAGGTTACAATATAAATACTGTCTAATTTAGTTTATTTATTTATTCCCTTTACATCCTGATCACAGCACCTCTCCCTATCCCACCCTCACGCAGCAGCTCCTCCTTCCCCTTCTCCTCTGAGAAGAGGGAGGATGCCCCTGGTATCACTGCACCCTAGCACAATAAGTCACTACAGGATTAGGCACATACTCTTTCACTGGGGTCAGACAAGACAGCTCTTTTAGAGGAATGGGGTCTGCCAGCAAGCAAAAGATTTCAAGATTTTAGGAGAGCCCCACTTCCAGTTGTTGGGAGACCCCCATGAAGACTGAGCTACACATCTGCTACATACATACAGTGAGCTTAGGTCCAGCCCATGTATGCTCTTTAGTTGGTTATTTATAATGGTAGGTGAGTTGTGGCTAGAAAGCTATCTGGACTTCTCTCTAGACACACAAAGTATACAGACAAGCATATCTTGGCCAGCTGACGTTTCACTGCTTGAATGGAAATACTAATTATTTATTTAAAAGACTTATCTGTTAAAAGTTGTCTATTGACTGTATGAGGCAGAGAGATCTGAAAGCAAAATGCATGATTTATGCCAACTCTTCAACTGCTTCCTTTGTACCTAATAGTAACAAGAAGATACTTGGATGTGCACATGATAGTTTATTTTTCTTTTGGATGTAGGGAGATAAGAAGATGCATTATCTTTGGTAATTTGAGCAAGTTGTCACATTGAATGCTCCTATAATTATCCACAAAAAGTAGTTGACCTTCAGCATTATGAAAAGTAGATCGGTAATACTTTGCAGCAGAAACATGTATCATATTATATACACAAATTTGTTTTTCCAGTAATTATGAAAATCTGAGGTGCTATATTAAAAGCACCCATGAGAAATAATTAGAGCAAGATTAATATGTTATATTTGAAGTTATTTGATTTTCACTAGGGGTTCTACTTACCAAAAAAGACTTGCATATCTCTAGTACATTCATTCTTCTTCTACATGTTAAGACAGAGGCAGTATAATATAAGCAAGGCAGACAGCTATGAAGAATAATGACATGTTGATATAATCTGAATAAACACACTAGGGAACACTGAGGCCTTTACATAAAATAATAACCCATCAATTTAGCTTCTTTCCTTTCTCTTTTCTGAGGAAATAAAAGCTAGAAAATTTACATGTTTAGGATGTAAGATTTCATAAAGTGTTTTTCCATGACCTTACAGACATATTATTCAGGAAGTTCTCACAGTGAAAATATTTTTATTATCTTCAGAATATTTCACTTCACTGCATTCGTATGCTGAGTTAATGAGCCATACAACCCTTTTAAAAACTCCTTTCCTTAAATATAAAGAGAAGAGAGCATTAGCCCACATTTGAAAGGACATGAGTCTTCCCTTCAGACATTCATGCCCATTAAAGTTCTCTCAACTTGGAAGATGTATTTAATTGACTATCATTCTGCTCTGATTGTGAAAAAGACAAAAAGAAAAGAAGCAAAGTGAAGGGAAGGGAAGAGAAGGGAAGGGAAGGGAAGGGAAGGGAAGGGAAGGGAAGGGAAGGGAAGGGAAGGGAA
>JADRCG010006536.1:0-12505 GCA_019844195.1 Rhabdomys dilectus
TTTCCCAGAACACTGAACTCTTTCTAACCACATCATATTATGAACATGGCCTCCATTTGCCTCTCCTGCTGTTTTTCCTCTTCTCGTCTGGGTTAAAATCCACCCCTTTCAAACTCACTTTACTTGCTCTACTGGCCTCCATATTCTTTGTGCTCTTATAAAAATATATTCCAAATTCTTGTGTTCTCTTGTGTTCTCTGTGTAATAAGGAAACTAGCAATTCTCACATCAAAGAGAAGACACACCCCTTTCTCTGACAATGGACTTCCCCATCAAACCATTTTGAGTTTTTGCTATAAAAGAGAGAAATATTCTAATGTCCTACTTTTTTAAAGGCTTTTAAGGATAAGCAAGCAAATAAAAATAAAGTACCATAGCCTACTCTCTAACATATGAGAGAGTATAGGCTTACTGAACCCTAACCTAGAATTTCACAATCTTAATGTGACATACATTTGTCGCCATCAGCAGAAGAGGTCATTTTGATCCTATCTAAGGAATACGTGTCTGTAAAAGCTACACATCTTTAGTAAGTCCTGATTTCAAGGTAAACATCTAAGACAGTCTGTGGTTGCTTTAAATCTATATTTGTATACAAATGTAATTTTTCTAATTATTTTTGACACAGTATTATGGTTATCTAATTGTAAATTACTTAATTTTTATTACATGGATGTAGTGGACGTAGTGGATGGGTGGTTATGTGCAGTGCCTCTGGATATCAGAAGAAGGCATAGAAAGAAATGGAGCTAGAGTTAGCAGCATTTGTGAACTGCCCATGGATGACGCCGAGAACCAAACTCATGTCTGCAGAGCCATTCATTCAAATTTAATAGGTTTTATTGCATGACATGATTATTAGCCTCCTAACATGTGTGTTAATGTATCTTGTAATTGTATAATTGTAATTTTTTAACCCCTTGAATATTGTGTTTAAACTGGGCTTGTATTACTTTTTCAGGACTGTGAAAGAATCCCCTGAAAACATTAAACCGAATGCTATAATAAATGGTGCAAAGGACCTGATGCACCCCCTGCAGGCCCTGTGCATGCTGTCTTGGTCTCTGTGAGTTCATTTGAGCTTTCCTTATGTTGATTCAGATGACTTCATTTACTTAGTGTCCTCTGTCCCCTCTGGTTCTTACACTCTTTCTGCATCTGCTTCCACAGGTTCCCTGGGCACTTCAGGGATTTGATTGAGACATCTCATTTAGGGCTGAGTGTTCAAGGTCTCTCACTCTGCTTATTGCCTGGCTGTGGATCTCTAACTTTGTTTTGACCTGCTTCAGAAAGAAGCTTCTTTGACGATGACCAAGCAATGCATTGATCTATGAGAGTAGCAGAAACTCAGTAAGACTCATTTTATTACTACTTTTATTCTTTTTCTTTTTCCTTTTAAAACAATAGTATTTGGGTTTCCTTAGGTCCAAAGACTATTTAGTCTCAGGGTCTTGGTCACACAAGCAGCATCAACTATGATTTTTATCTTGTGAAATGACTCTTAAGTCAAGTCAAATATTGGTTGGTTAGTCACACAAGCTTAATACCAGCACTGCACTAGCATAGCTTGCAAGAAGAATGCCATTGTCAATGAGAGGGGTTGTGGCTTGGTTGGTTTGGCTATTATGCAAAGTACCCTTTCTGTACCTAAGATGCTAGAAAGTAGGAATGAAGGCTCTATATAGGGGCCAAGATGACTTCTCCACATTCAATGACTTGTGTAGATGGGTTTGTTGTTGTTGTTGTTGTTGTTGTTGTTGTTGTTGTTGTGGGGTTTTTTTTTAAGCAATGGAACATTGCTGTCAGTTTTTTGAAGGGAACCAATAGTCTTGGCAACAGCTTGGATTGTTTGGGGAATCCCATGGGACCCTTTTGGCCAACTCAATTGGATGTAACTAACTTCTTGGACTGGAAGCTTAATTTGGTAACAGAAGGCCAGTTGGGGCTCTCTGTCCCATTCTCCAATATTCTGTGATTTCATTTAGATTACGCTCATATTTGTATACATTTTAGTAAGCTTCTACCAGAAATTATATTTTTAGCATAATATTGCACCCAGAGTCTTGACAGATAGGGTTCCTCTCAGTCTCTCAGTCCTTATCATCTCAAAGAATTGAGAATTGACAAGGTGCATAGGGAGGAAGATAAGAGTTCATTTCAGCTCAGAAGAAAGCACACCCTTAAGTGTGGATAATGACCAGAGAGACTGATGTGTTGTCTATAGTTTGGCAGGCTTAATTCTACTTCTAGTGTCCCTGGAGCATATGGCCTGCGTAATTTGACCATTTCAAAGGTAGGCAATGGTATGTCCTTATTCTTCAGCCAAAAATTCTTACTGGCACTAATCTTTTACGGCTCCTGGAAATCAGGTTGATTCCTACTCAAAGCTTTTCCAGATAGGAAAAATATTATGTACTTCCCAGGCCTAGAGACATAACAAAGTTTCTACTTCTCAGACCAGTAATTTGAGTCCTACAAGTGAGTTTTGGACTTAGAAACTGATGGTTATAATGAGCAAGAGTTCAGCACAAATGTTCTATAATCCTGCTAACATCTAACCAGTTATAACATCATGTCTTAGTTAGGGTTTCTGTGTCCGCAATGAAACACCATGACCAAAAGGCAAGTCAGAGAGAAGAGAGTTTATTTGGCTTAGACTTCCATTACACTGATCATTACTGGAGAAAGTCAAGAAAGGAACTCCTCAAACATAACAGGAACCTGGAGGCAGGAGCTGATGCAGAAGCTATGGCTTGTTAGCTTGCTTGCTTATAAAACCCAGAACTGCCAGCCCAGGGATGGCTCTGCCCACAATGACTTGGCCTCTCCCCCATTGATAACTAACTGAGAAAATGCCTTACAGGAGGCATTTCCTTAATAGAGGGTCCTTTCTGTCTGATGACTCTAGCTTGTGTCAAGTTGACCCCAAACTAGCCAGCACAGACCATGCACCTAGCTCTTTACTTAAGAGGATAACAGCTATTGCTGGTCTCTAAGTAAATGAGGAGAGAGGAGCACATTCATATTATCAACTCCCTTGCAGCTTTGGCTTCTTCTTTGGCATGTATTAATAGAGCTTCATATTCTGTGTCAATCGTCGCTCTTATTTAATGCAACTTTGAATCAAAATATTTAGCAGTTCTTTCATTATATTGCACATCTGTTTTTATTTTTAAAATATTAATGAATTGTTGAGTTACAGAAGATGAGGTTTTAGGGGGCTTGCTTTGCTTTTGTTCCCGTTTTTTAGACAAAATTTTGTTCGACAGCTCAGACTGTCCTCAGTTTGAAGGTCTTCCTGAAGCAGCCTCCTAAGTACCTGGGACCTCCTAAGTATCTGGCTTTAGAATAATATTTTTTCCTTTTCTTCTTTTTTTAAAAAAAATAATTAACTAATTATTGTTTTTTTACTTATTCACTTTGTATCCTGCTCACTGCCCCCCTCTCCTGGCCACCGCATTCCCCCACCCCTCATCCTTCCTCCTCTTCTCCTCTGAGCTGGTGAGGGCCTCCCTAGGTTTCTCCTCGCCCCTGGAACATGAAGTCTCTGCAGGGATGGGCACATCTCCACTGAGGCCCAGACAAGGCTACAGAAATAAATCCTACATACAGGCAACAGCTTTTGGGATACTCCCGTTCCAGTTGTTCAGGACCCACAGGAAGGTCAAGCTGCACATCTGCCACCTTTGTTCCGAGAACCTCGGTCCAGCCCGTGTATGTTCTTTGGTTGGTGGTTCTGGCTCTGAGAGCCCCGAGGGTCTAGGTTAGTTGACTCTGTTGGTCTTCATTTTTTTTTTTTGAGCAAGATAGACTATATATTTGTCCTTTTAAATTGGTCCTAAAAATCTAGAAGTGAAAAGCAATGAGTTCACGTTGGAGAAGCACACGCCCTGTTCCCAGCTCAGAAGTGTTGCTCGGGGACTGGGGAGGGCAGGAGGGGAATGTTCACGAGCAACACTTCTGAGCTGGTCTTCATTTTTTAAAACAGTATTTTCAGTGCATTATGTGAAAATGCCATATATCTACGCTATGTGCTTTCATCCTATTCATCCACCGTTACCTCCCTCCGACTCTCCACAGTGACTCACACTATCTCTCCTAACCTCACATACTCTTTTTCTAATGGTCATTAGAAGCCACTTGATTCCAGTTAGTGCTGTCCCTAGTATACGGATGTGAGGTCCTGCACTTGACCATGAGCAGCAAGCAAGACCTCAAAGGAGTCTTAGCAACTATAAACTGTCAGTAGTTCCTCTGCTAGGGGTGCGGCAGTGGCATCCCTCCACCATCCAGGCTAGGATTTTGAACAACTTGATCTTGCACAGACAACAACTTCTGCAGTTCCTTGGTCCATGAAGCAGCCATGCCATATTCAAAAGTCAGAATTTCATACTCTCCTCCGCATCTGCCAAGTCTTATATTCACTTTAAAAACTTCCACACCAATTCAAGAACAATACATTTCTGGGCACGTTGTACCTCCAGAGTGCCTCTATTCTCTGTCACATCTGAGCACAGCACATAGGCTCCTGGGAGAGAAATGTCTCTCAGACATTTCCCCTCAAATCAATGTAGACAGAAGCACAGTCCTCTGACTTCAGGGAGGAAACCCAGGGTAGGCTGACTTCATCCATGTCTTTATGCTTCTGTATCCTTTATTTTTATCAACTGTTAGAAAAAAAAAATCTCTGCAACGGTCTCCTCAGAACTCTAAATAAAACCCTTAAGATCTGAAGATTACAATATTCCTTTATAGAAACAAGATTTCTTCAATAATTCACTCTTTCTGTTAGAAGTGTTCCACAAAAGACTTTGCCTGCATTTTAGATCACCCTCGACAGTGAATGAACGTTGCTCTCAATACTGAATCTCAAAGTCTCTTATTCTTCATTCCATGTGTACTCAAGTCCTTGTCTCTTATCACGTTCCTATTGTCCTTAGTAGCCGTGTGAAGGTAGGACAGAAAAGAGAGACATCTCAGCAGAACAGCGATGTTAGTTCTGTGTACAAGTGTTTAACTTTGGTTTCCTTACCTCTTCTAGGCACAGTGAAAGACTGAATTTCTCCAACTTCACTCCCCAAAGTTAGTTACATATTAAACTAACATAATAATAAAGGGAGTTTAAGTGAAATATGTTCACTTGTGGACAGAATTATTTTATTCATAGTGAGGATGTTGAATATATTCTAGTTTGTCTGTTGAGCACAAAAGAAAAATCAAAGTAAAAAAATTTTTTTTGGTCTAGAATCTCTCTCCCCTGTGATAGAAAGGATAACTTAAAGCCACTGATATTTGAGAAATCGTCTGTTCCGTGTAACAGTGAATCTATGATTTGATAATTAGGTTTGTGGATCCTGAAACTGCACTGTGGTCAAACCTGCTTCTGACTTTTGATCATGCTTTAAGACTTTTTAGTTATGGAACCTACAGTACCCTGATGAAGTTTCTAGGCTAGGTTTTCTATGAGTATATCAGTACATTAATGTTATTATAAGAATCAGTGTATATAAATGATAAGCGTTATCCATCATGTACTAATATTATGAAATCTCTTCAGTGATTCTTCCTCATTGTGACTATATACTCCTCCTCTTTGTAAAGCCACTATTTCCTTTTCCAATAACTCCTCCTGCCTTGTTGTCTCCTCTTTGCCTTTTGTTTAGCAGAGTCAGTGATAACAAGCAGAAAGGAATTTCACACCACTTTCTTTTGTCCTGAGGTGTCACTCTATCATGTCCTTCTGACCTTCAGTTTTCATGCCATGTTCTTTCCTTTCGTTAGTTATTTTTACAGTTTCATGTGACCTTCCTGTTTCTTTGTTTTTGTTAAAGTTGTTTGCTTGCTTCTGGATACACACTGTACCTGACTTCACATACTGGTTGTTTTGATCAGTGAAATGAGACTTGAGTTACATCCACACATCCTCTATATAGGATGAAATTTAAAGGTGGCAATTTTTCTAGCCAGGCTAGCTCATTCGGTGGAGCATGAGACTCTTAATCGTAAGGTTGTGTTTGACCCTCATGTTGGATGCCAAACACAGTAGTATTTTGGAAGAGTTGCTACACCCCTCTGTGCTCCCAAATAACTGCCAGGTTTTCTACACCCACTTTAACTCATATCACTCCTGAATAACAGATACAAAGTCCTGGAATTTTTATTAACAAGCTGCTGGCTCAATGCAGGGAAGGTTCTGAGCTACTCTATCCCAACTAAGCTGTTAATACCCAAATAAATGTCCTGTTACTTGCCATATGAGTCTTGCTCTGGCTTGCTTTGCTCCATGTGCATCCTCCTGGTGAATATTCCTGGTGTCTCCACATTGTCTATCCATACCTTTATTCTCTTTCTACTTCTCTCTATCTGGGACCCTTGCACTGGGATCCAATGTCCAGTCTATACTGTCTCTCCTGCCCAGTCATAGGCTGATTAGCTCCTTATTAACCAATCAGAGATTATAAAAACAATTTTACATACCATGAGACAAGAGATGCTTGACTATATCATTGTCTGGTACTGTAACCAGGTAAACCACAAAAGTCAGCATCTGAATATAAAGTACACAAGCCCAACCCCCAACACCTCTATGCACTAGAAGGCTAGGAAGCCAAACTGTACTAGTTTTTACCTTTGGGGGTTACTATATTATTGAATTACAAAATGGTTAGAGAAGAACACAGTGGTGTAGCATCTTGATTACCAATGCTTTCCCTTCCAAAGTTCTCACCAACTTTTCCCTAGGGCTTTGTTGCTGATGGAGAAGGATGGAGGACTATGAATTTAAAGGCCAAGCCATTTGCTCTGATGAGAAATGCTGATCTGCAGGGTTCGTATATTTTCTCTGAATTCCTTCAGCTCCAGATAAAAATCCCTCAAAGTTTTGTTTTGTTTCTCCTTTAACACATCTGTGGGAGATAAATGAAGGTCTAAAGAGCACTGCTAAGGTTAAGCAACTATCAGAAAGGTAGCATGCACAGCATGGTTGGTATCCAAGTTAAATAAACGTAAATAAAATATATGAGCTAATGAAAAGCAATAAAATCAGACAAAATTCTTCAAACCATCAGATGTCACTTAAGCATCAGTCTCAGGAACAAAATATTCAGAAGACTTAGCAAAGAAATATTAATAAATTGGAATATAGTAAACATTAATAAAATAAAAGTTATTAATCATGAATCAACAATATCGATATGAACTTAGATGACCATGATAGATTAAGTAAAATCAAAAGTATAAAACATATGGGCCCAAGAAACAAGACACTGCTAGTTAACTGATAAGTATGTGAGTATGTGAGGAGGGACTGTTGACCTGGGAGTGGTGGGTGGAAACTACCAATGTAGGAGATAAGACCAGGTGCATCTACAAGAAATGCAGCCCATACCCATATGGAAAAGGGGAACACTGAGTCTGTCACAGGAGAGTAAAATGCCTGTTCGCAACAAGAGAAGGTAAAAGTCTCTTCCCTCCTTGGTACTTCTTCCAGTGTCTTGTACAATTCAAACCCTAGAGAGTCAACAGCAAGTAGGAATCACTCCCCTAGGCCAGCAAGCAGAGATGAGTGTGCTCATGAGAGGACACATGAAGAGTGAGCAGCCCTCCATGTCACTCTCAAACAGACAAAGACAAAAACAGCAACATAAAGCATAACAAAGAAGGAAAACTAAAAGCCAGAAAGCCCTGCCATGCATTCAGTACTCTTCCCATGCTCTCTCGCTTTTCTTCTCTCTCATCTCTTTGCGGTAATATGTTTGGTAGAGGAACAGAATTTCGATCGATATTTCAAATGAGAAAGAGAAGAACTTATGAGTTCTGGAAGTAGGGTAGCTTCTTATTTGTATCATTCGTTTCTCGTGCATGTTTCAGTTTTATGTCTTGTAAATAAGTGAAATGCGACCACAGTATGTCAATTACCACGTGTGCTACATTCAATTTCACAGTCACTGTAAATGTTAACAGAAATGATTCAGACTTGCCCCACCCTCTTCTAGTGGATTTAGACTTCGATATCATATGCTTCACTTTCTCACCCATCAATGTGCAGAGCTTTCTGGGCTTCCCATCCACAGAAAATGCATCTGTATCAGTATCATGTACTTAGTATGGTACTTGGGCTACATGATTGGCACCATGGACAATACATTAATTATCCCTAAGTCCTTCAAAAGTCTATGATGTCTGCTTCAGCATTTTAGCTTATCTAGCTACCATCCACCAGGACCTGCTCAATGCCACAGAAAAGATATATTCCCTCTGCCATATCAGTGAAGGTATATTCCAGTTTACTCCCTCCTATTCATTTTAGTGAAAGAAATATTAAGCTATTTTCCCATGTTTCAAAGATATAGAGAGCCATCAGTCAGTAAAGGCCTCACATGCATTTAACAAATCTTGGATCTTTAGTTTGGATCCAGTACCAACCACCATACTGAATACATGATATTAGCATGACTATATCTAAAGTGGCCACTCACGTTCTCTAAAATCCATTCAGGGCTACAGAGCTTTACCTTGCTAACAATATTTGAATTTGTAGAGATTTTCTTTGCAGATTGATAAATTTAAAATACATAGGTAGAGAGGCCTGAGAGATAGCTCAGTTTGTAAAGTGATAGTAACCATTGCCAGCATTCTCATTAAAACACTTGAAATGGAGACCAGAGACTGTAATCTTAGCACTAAAGAAACACACAAGTAGGTGCCTGGGACTTACAGGCCAATCAGCCCACCCTACTCAGTGAGTACCACAGCAGTGATACTGTCTCAAAACACACGGTGTATAGTAGCACCAACACACACATGCATGCACACATATGCACAGTAAGTAAAGTTAATAGAGAGCCATGTGTGAGAGTGTACATCTTGACATACATAGATATGTATAATTTGCATATATAGCTGCATAAAATAAAAAGTTGGGTTGGAAATTAGTGAAGAGTTCCCTATGGATTTGATTCTGCTTCCTCTCTCGACATACTTGCCCATTGTTTGCTGTAATTTCTACCTCTATGTGCTCCTTGTCCCTCATTTCCCTGGCTTATATCGAAAGTGAGTGTCCCCTAAAGAGTGCCCTCTTTGGGGACAAGAAGTGCTGGTCTGACCTGATTTCTGCTTAAGCAAGTCTGGGAGTCAAAAATTTATTTGCTATAAACTCACTGTTATTTTGAAAATGTTATTCTATATAAAAAAAAAAAAACTTCAATATTAGAATCTATTTGTCTTCAGGACATTTCATATGCCAGTAAGCATACCCGAAGTTTGTTCTTAGTCACAGTTCTCAAGCCCAATTGATTTATTTTCCTCTGGCTTTACTGCCCTTCTCCTTTAGTGTAATGATGAATACCTTTAGGCCTTCTGAAATAAGAGGTAGAAAGATCACATTCTTTATCTGATCTCTTTTGTAGGGATAAATCTCTTTGTTCTCTGAAAAGTTTTTCTGAGCCTTTGATGCTCAAAGTATTTTTCAAACTTATCTCTTACTCTCTAAGGTCTAAGGATAATTCACCTTTTCAAGCCGTGGAATCTCCAGCTGTATAGCCACACTCTTGCCTATGATTTCTACTTATAAACTTGTCCATTTTTCCTTGTGTTTATCTATCTGTTTTAATACTCAACTAAAGGAAACTGAGAGTGGCCAATATATTTTTATTTCCAATTCTTTCATCCAGAACAATGGTTCCCAAGAAAAGCAGATTATGACCCTTAGGGAATATTAGGCAATTTCTGAAAACACTTTTGATTGTCATAACCTAGAAGACAGAGGTGACATGTAGTGCTTAAAGAACCATAGATACTAGTTGTTGTCATTTTGCTTTTGTTTGTTTGCTTTTGGTAAGATGACCATAGTCACTATGCTAATCCTGTCAATCCATGAGCATGGGAGATCTTTCCATCTTCTGATATCCTCCTCACTTTCTTTCTTCAGTGACTTGAAATCCTTGTCCTATAGGTCTTTCACTTGTTTGGTTAGAGTTACATCAAGGTATTTTATGGTATTCATGGCTATTTCCTTAATTTCTTTCTTGGTCTGTTTATCATTTATATAAAGGGGAACTACTGATTTTGTGAGTTAATTTTATGTCCAGCCACTTTGTTGAAGGTGTTTGTCAGCTGTAAGAGTTCTCTGGTAGAACTTTTGGGGTCACTTATATATATATACTATCATGTCATCTGCAAATAGCGATACAGTGATTTCTTCCTCTTCATGGATATTATTAAATAGGATTCTCTAAGACACAGAACTGTCCAAACAATGAAAGACTATTTACTCCCAAATATTAAAGTTAAAAAAAATACTGTTGTAGAGACACAGAATCAGAAAGTACATTGTCTGGTTTTATATTTTTATAATTTTACGTATAGTAATCATGAATATAGTAGTCTCGCGATATGGTAGTCTCACTACCAGCAAAGGTGTAAAATGCTGCTGAGTGGAAAGAGACATCATCTTTCCAATATTCCTTCTACCTTTGTTGTCCATTCTAAGCTGAAGACATAAATTTCAGGAGTTTTGTTACATTAATTTCTCAATTTAAAATCATGATTTTTGCCTCAAGGATATTCCACAGAATGTATGGTCATATTCCTTAAATACAATAAGTCACTGTGTTGGTGAGTATTGTATCAACAAAATCTAGAGCTATCTGAAAGGAGAGAATTTCAATTGAAAAAATACCTTCAAAATTTCCAGCTGTAAGACATTATCTTAATTAGTGATTGATGGGGGTGGAAGGAGCACACACCCATTCTGTGTGTTAACGCCCTGGGATGTGATCCTGGGTTCTATAAGAAAGCAGGCTGAGCAAGCCATGAGGAGCAAGCTAGTAAGCAGCACCCCTCCATGGCTTCTGTATTAATTCCTGCCTCCTTTTATGAGGAACAGTGATTTGAAAGCATAATCCAAATAAATCCTTTCCTCCTTAAATTCTTTTTGGTCATAATGTTTCATTGCAGCAGTAGAAACGCTAATGACACTCACCAAAATTACACATTAACATGATGGTTGTGTGATTGTTTGTGGAGACATTACTTTCCAGGCATGCCCCCAAAGACAAGTTTATTATCTCCTTGATAGTTCAGAATCCTCTACTGGAAAGACAAATGACAGAGGTGAAGAAAGTCCTGGAAAGAACAAGAGAGGAGTTTTAAGCCTGAAACAGCACTGGTGACTTCCACAGTCTTCTTGGCTCTGCAGTATCATCAGTCCTTGTTTTGCTTCTAATGTCAATAGCAATGTCTCCATTAAGTTCTTTAATCTCTTCAAAAGAAAGATGCATGCTCCAAATTTCAAGGCTTTCAAAGAATGCACATTAATCCCAAAAGGAAATAACTGTGTAGCAAAGGCTGATTATTACCAAATTTGCCACATGACTCTTCTTTATTTTCTTATTATCACATTTTGGTCAGTTACAATAACAACTCTAATCACTCTTGCCAGTTGTATTTCTTTAGTCAGCTCTTAGCCTGTCTACTCCATCTTATTCGTGGTTTTCTGGGTGAGTATTTAAAAAACGAGCAGTCTCTTGACTTATGAGCTCTCGCCACCTAGCAGTTGGCTCTCCCATGAAATCTTTATGTTGGCAAATTTATTGTTTCCCTTTGACATCAATGAGATGGGTACAAACATTTCTAGAGAGAATTCTGCAAAGATATTAGACAACAGGTTTTGTTAGAGAACTTTGCCCAGTTTATCAGACAATTTACTATCCACAACTATAGATGGCCACAACAACAAAAATGTAGACCTCTCTAGTAGTAGGTATTAATAAAGAACTCCAAAACCAGCCTATGAGAGAAAAAGCCAGCAGCTGGATATTCACCACCCAATTGTCTGAAAAGGCAGACAATGAGAAACATCAGCAACATAGTGCACATTCTTCATGTCCTTATTCACCCATCCTCTTAATAAGGCCTTATATTCACCCATCCACTTAATAGGGTCTCCAAAGCATCAGCCAAAATGCTGACCCTATGTTAGTGAGTAAAAAAGAAAACATTCGCTCTGGGAGAAAAGTAGACAATCAGCAGAGTAAAACTATAAATGATATATAATGTTAACAGCGGTACAGAGCAATCAAAAAAAAAAATCCGTAAGTATCTTGACTGTGACAAGAAGATCAAAACAAGAAGATGAAAACACAAAAACAGAATATTCTCCCCAGAAAGTCTTTCTGAAAACAAAGGACATAGTGGTTAGGAAATAAATTTCAATCTTTCATTTTATTTGTAGTGATTTGTGTAAGGCTGTATATGAATGCATGCATGTGGGTATTCAAAGAGGACCACTCAATGTGGGCATATCTTCCCAGCTCAAATTAGTCTAAGCAAGAAAATTCACCACAGATATGCCCACAGAGCAACCTAATCTAGACAAATCCTCAGGGAGACTCTGCTCCCAAATGACCCTATATAATGTCAAGTTGACAATTAAAATGAACATATATATGCATATGTATATATACATATACATATACATATACATATACATATACATATACATATA
>JADRCG010006541.1:0-28548 GCA_019844195.1 Rhabdomys dilectus
GGAACTTCAGTTCCAGAGGAATCTCTCCCTCTTCTGGCCTGGGCAGGTACTGAACCCACCTGGTACAGTTGCTTATATGCAGACACACACATATATATATATATATATATATAACTTTTAAAATGTTGTTAGCTGGGCATTGTGCTGTCTGCTGTTAATTTCAGGGCTTGAGAAGCAGAGATAGATGTATTTCTGTAAATTTGAGGTCAGACTGGTCTATATTTTGCGTTCAATTATAACCATGAGTAAATAATGGGAATGTAGTTTAAAAGAAAACTACAAACAAATAAATAATGCAACAAAAACCATACTAGTGAATAATACCACAAGAAATAATTTTAATGGAGAATAACTACATATTTCCATAATGTCTCATTATTTGACTGAATAAATTACTCATAATATTTTATACATCGTATTCAGGATGTGATACAAACTTTGTATGATATATCTTTTTAGTTTTTGAGGCTTTTAGCCAGAATGGCATAAGAGTTAAAGGGAGTACTCTTTTTTAATTAATTGGGAGACAGGAGCCCTATCACCTTCTTGTATAGGTCTTTGGTACTGATATATTGCCCTCTTCAGGACACTCAAGTCATTGAATAAGAAGCTACAGCCTTCCTTGGGATGCCTTTTTTTTTTTTGTATGGGACTCTATCTTCCTCTTATTAAGTCTTAAGGTGCTACATGGACTCTATCACCCTCTTCTGGGTGATTTGAATACTGCATGGGAACATGTCACCTTTTGGATGCTTAGGTACTGAATGGAACTCTATCATTCTTTTCCAGATGCTTTGGGTACTTCATGGGGCTCTATTGCCCTATTTTGGCTACATCAGTTAGTCCATAGGAAATTTTCTTCCATTTATGGATGTTCTGGGTATTGCATCAGAAGTCGTTACATTCTTCTGTCAGCTGTGAATACTGACTGCGTGGCTATCTTTTGTCCTCTTCTGGATGCTTTGTGTTCATTATGTTCAGCTATTATCCTATTTTTGCATGTTTGGATGCCACAAGTCAAACTATTGCATTCTTCTTGACACTGCTGGTACTACACTCACCTGCTACACAAACAGATACATATACATAATTAATACTGAATTAAGTCATTCTTAAATAAGATTCAAAACTGAATACAATCACATCTTTATGGAATAGACATTTTGCAAATACACCTATGTAAGAAATATACTGATGTTTAATTTTGCTTGCTATTCCAAGACCTGCCAACAAATGTTTATTAACGTTTAATATATAAAAATTACATTAGAATATGATCTGCAGGCACTATACTCACCTGCTACACAAACAAATACATATACATAATTATTACTGAATTAAGTCATTTTTAAGTAAGATTCAAAACTGCTGCTATAATGTATGATAATGGGTTATTCAAACCACAACATGTACCTATTAAAATAATTGCATTTGGTGCTCGATATCTGTAACTCAAAATTCCAAGAGACCTGATGCCCTTTTCTGCCATCTGCAAACACCAGGTGTGCCCATAATGTGCATATAGACATGCAAACAGATTATGCATGCTCATAAAAATAAATTTTTAAATTGAGTTTCATAAAATAATGACTCAAACTCTAACATCCAAATTGTGGGAAATTCTAAAACCATCAGTATTTCATTAGTTTCAATACATTGAATTTGAGAGCTTAGAACCTGGACTGGAAGAAGTCATTGTTTTCAGTGAAGAATTAAAGCTGGACTTCAGCAACAAAACAACACACTCATGGAAAATGAACAACATTCTATTCAATGATCTCTGAGTCAGAGAAGAAATAAATAAAGAAAGAAACACTGCCTAGAATTCAATGAAAATGAAGGTACAGTATACCCAAACTTACAGGATACAATGAAAGCAGTGCTAAGAGGAAAACATAGCACTAAGTACCTCCATAAAGAAATTAGAAAATACTCATATCAGCAATTTGAAAGTACACCTAAAATCTCTAGAAAAAAGAAGGCAGGAAATAATCAAAATTAGAGCTGAAATCAATCAATCAAATCTAATAGAATAGAAAGTGGGGAATCAGACAGATGCAGAGCCCCACAGCCAAATAGTGGATGGAACTTGAGGACTCTTCAGGAAAAATAGGAGGAAGGATTGCAGGCCTGAAGGGGATAGGAGCTCCAGAGGAAAACTAACAGAGTCAACTAGCCTATACCTTGAGGTTCTCAGAGTCTGAACCACCAACCAAAGAACAGGCTGGACTTAGGCCTCCCTGCACATATGTACAGATGTGCTGCTTGGTCTTCATGTGGGTCCTGAACAACTGGAATGGGGGTTATCTCAAAAGCTGTTGCCTGTACATGGGATGTGTTCTTCTAGCTGGGGTGCCTTATCTGGTCTCAGTAAGAAAGGATGCATCTAGATTGGCAGAGACTTGATGTACCAGGTTGGGGGATGTTCAGGGGTGGGCCCACTTGCTCAGAGGAGAAGGAGAGGGGGTGGGGGAAGGATTGTGGGAAGGGGTGACTAAGAGGGGGCAGTGAGCAGGATGTAAAGTGAATAAGTAAAAAGAATAAATAAATAAATTAATATATTTTTTAAAGATTCTATTTTCTCCTCCTTCTCTTTTTTCTTCTCCTTTTCCTCCTCCTTTTCTTCCTCTTCTTCTTGATCTTGAATCAACAATTTCAAATGAATAAAGAATTAATGTAGTTTACATAGCAAGTGATGAGGACTGAGGGGAAATATTTCCATTGTAATTTTCATGCTGTATTTTCCTAATTTGTGTCGTGTACTTAAGAGTATTCATATCACTTGTTTGAACGTTATTAAATGATAAGATAATACGTTTAGCATGAGAAAGCAAAGTTAAGCCGGGCGCTGGTGGTGCACGCCTTTAATCCCAGCACTTGGGAGGCAGAGGCAGGCGGATTTCTGAGTTCTGAGTTCAATGCCAGCCTGGTCTACAGAGTGAGTTCCAAGACAGCCAGGACCACACAGAGAAACTCTGTCTCAAGAAAAAAAAAAAAAAAAAAGAGAAAGCAAAGTTAAACCTGTAAATTTGTCTTCAAAAACATATGTATATATAAATATATCTACAAAATCCTTGGAAAATATTTATTCATAAGAATATGCAGACTAAACACTGATGAATATATAATTAAAAATTAATTTATGTTGACAATAAACAAATTAATTAAAATTTAAATTTAAAAATATTCTTGGAAATAAACACTTATTTATTTATATAATATATAGAAGCCCCTTGGAAACTATTTTATAGCTATGATGATATGATATATATATATGTCCTTTGTAAATATGCTTTATGATATATATGATATATGATATATGATATATATATACATATATATATAGATGAAAAGACATTTTATGCATCTTTCCCCATTTCAGCAACTGAAGCTTCAAACCAAATTAATATCTGTGACTCCTGAAACAGGCCATGTGTTTTGTGTGCCCATTACTTTTATAAAAGTCAATTGTTCAGTGGAGCCCTGCATCACTAAAAACAATCTTATCAATAAAATAACACGTCATTGCAGGAAGCACAATGACACGAACCAGGAAATCTCTAGACATTTTATACATCTTTCCCCATTTCAATAATTGGGGCTTCAAACTAAATCAATATCTGTGACCCCTGAAATAAAGTGTGTGTTTTGTGTGCCCATTACTTTTATAGAGGTCAATTGTGCACTGGAGCTCAGCACCACTAGAACACAATCTTATCAATAAAATAATAGTTCATTGCAGGAAGCACAGTGACATGAACCAGGAAATTTCAAAATTACTCCACATGTCATGATAAAGAATGATTCCTTCATTACATATTATGAAAAAAGATGACAAAAATAAACTTCATTTTCTGAGCACTGGAGAAGACAGAAGACTCTGAGATGGAAGCTCTGTTGCTAGCTGCTGTGTTTGCTTGGATTTGTTTTAGAAGTGGGTCTAATGAACAGCTCAATGAAACCCAGGTATTATAAAATAATAAGATTATAATATATAAAGATTCTTATTGCATTATTCATTTATCTCAAATGCTGAGCAACACCTCAGTATCATTTACTAAGTGTTTATGTACTGCAGAAATCACTCATTCAGGGAGCAAATTGGGGAAATGCAACACTCTAAATAGAATATAACTTAATATATAATTTTAAATGGCTTAATATTTAATATTTCTATTTTAGACATTTAACATTTAGACATTCACATATATACATGTAAATTATATAAAAACTGCATGCAAACTTTAATTACAAGCATTATTAAATATACCAGATAGAATGTTTGGCTTATTATATGCTTACTGTAGTATATATGATTTCAATATAAAATATGGTATAATTACATGTCTTTATATCAATAACTCATATAAAAATAATATGATATATCAGAATCTCATCACCTGTGTCTATTTCTCTCTCTGTTTTCCTCAAAGAGATTTATATGAATGTCAGATTCTGTAAACCATTGGTTTACACTCATATGTCTTCATTGAAAACAAATATTATTTACTGTCAATTTTATATTGTCTCATTTCTATTTAGAGAAGATTTTAGGTGATAAAACCCAGAGACCAAATGAAATATTTTGTTTTCCATGATATTTGTTAACTCAGTCTTAAATATGTCAAAAATGTTTCACCATCATGTTTTAGATATAGATTTGGATATTTGTGTCACCTTATGTTTGTACATTCCAGGGAACAGAAATTTTACTCTGTATTTAGGAATTGTATTACTTACTATATGTCACAATATATTGTAAATGGAATATGTTCAATTGCATTTGGTAATTTTTAATTTTTTTCCTGTAATACATTTTGATCATATTCATTCCCCTCAACTCTCAGATCTCCCCCCACCTCCCTACCCACACAAATTCATGTTCTTTCTCTAACAAAAATATAAAATACAAGTTTTAAGGAGCAGAATTTTATACTGCTCATTAAAAATCAAATTTTCCCCCTCTCAAGCTAAATTATTTGTTGGAGCTGACAGAAAACATCCATTGATTTTCCTAATGGCATCTTCATTCTCAGATCTCGGGTGACTGGCACACCATTGCCATTGCAGCCATAGAAATTGATGTGATCGCTGATGATGGATTGATGAAACTGTTTTTTCGTCACCTTGAGTGTACTAAACAATGCAAAGAAATCATCCTGACATTCTATGGCGAGTAAGCTAACCTTGCTGCAATCTAAAGGTTCAGACATTTTGATATGATGGGAGGTATTTAGCCATTTTCCAGACTGACAGCTACATGACACTGTCACTTATCAAAATATATAAATATTCCCAAAATGGAAAATAATGCTAAGGTATTATTCCACATTTCAAATAAAATTTATTTAATATGAATATTTTATGACTGATAAATATATATAATATGAATGTTATTAAAATATTTATGATTTATACATGTATGTTGTATATACATTTGGATTATTTAAAACAGCATGCATATTATAATGACAAATGATATTTGGTATACTGGATAGAATGTCATTTTGTATATATGATTATGATATAAATTATGAATTACCTATATATGAGTTACATGTATATTAAAAAGAAAATATGCAATGTGCATACTTACAATACTGTATTTCATATTATATCATATTTCAGATTAATTATATCAAATTTTGTGGCTCTATACTACAGAAAATATACTATATCAGGCTAGAAAGATTGCTCAGTGGCTAAAGTATTTTAAATTTATTTATAACATTGTGTTATTTTATGATGACATATGCATGTCACTATATAAAAATGATTATATTTATATATCATGCATCATACTTTATATTTTAATTATACCTGTATATAATTGTTTGTTGCTAAAGATTTGTGTTTTATGGTATTCCTGCGTGTGTGAACATTTTGGTTTCTGCATCTATATGTGTTTCTTGTGCTTTTTCTTCAGCTCTTGTGTTTTGTTTTTTGTTTCTTTATTTTGTCCTAGTCTGGTTTGCTTTTCTTTCTTTCTTTCTTTCTTGTTTTTAATATGCCTGTTCATTTTCTAATGAAAGAAAGTTTGAGGGTTTGGATGGGTGGAAAGGTTGGGAGGATATGGAGTTATAAGAAGGGAAACTATAATCAGAACATAGTATATGAAAAATCTACTTTTAATTAATAAAAAGATGGGTTTTAGTTATATCAAGGGTCTGGAAATTAGTTTTAAATATAATTAATTGTTAATTCCAGTCAAGGAAGCCGTCAACTATCAATCACTCCAGATATATGGAGTGATTGACAGTTGACGGCTCTTGGGGGAGGAATAGTTATATTTCTTTAAAAATATAGTCACTTGCCAGGCTACATTCATGCACATGTGTTCAATATTAACTGGACATAATGGGTTACTTTTTTAAAAAGAAGAGAGAGAGAGAGAGAGAGAGAGAGAGAGAGAGAGAGAGAGAGAGAGAGAATATACCTGAGATTTGGAAGGACTGGACTAGACAGAGATGGATCCAACTACTCTATTGAATGTATAAAATTCTCATATGTACAGCAGTGACTGGAAGTCTATAAATGTGGATGACATAGAAAGAAAGAGGAGGGCAACTATTGCCCTGGCCCACGGGGATTCAGTGAGACCCTAGGGAAGGGGGCAAAAGAATGATAGGACAAGAGACAAAAAGAAGAAGCACCTGTCTGAATGTCTGATCAAGTGCTTAAACTTTATTGTTGGGGCTGCCGTTATAAAGGCAAGTAGGCAGGAGGGTCATCCAACAGTCAGAGTCAGGGTCATCTTGCAATTGCAAAATTCTCTAAGCCCACAAGAATTCCTAGCCCAAATTACTTACCTAAATATTTTTTTTCACAAGCAAGAGGGAAATTAAAACATTTCTAGGCTCAAGTTGCTTATCTGATTAATATTTTCTCCCTGTCAGGAGGGCAATAAAATGTTCCTTAACTCAGGCTATTTACTTAACTGACATTTGCTCTGAGGCAAGAGGGAGTCTTGGCTCCAGCAAACTATATAAGCTCACATTTTATTTTATGTGTGTATGGGATTCTCCAAAGAGAAGTTAAAGTGAAATATAAAAATATGTAAAATAAATTCATAGATCAGTATATAATTAGGACTAGGGTAAAGAAAGATAAGATTACATTAAAGGTCATTGTGAGTTCAAGGAATGTTGGTCATCATGTCCAAAATGCATTTAGATTATTTTAAGTAACCTAACTGGAAGTGTAAATCAAAAAATTAATGCTGAAAAGTTTTACACATAATAAATGTTACTTGGTGTTTAGCAGAAAAGAAATTAGCATGGATTTTGTGTGAAGAGAAAGGAATGATATTCTTCATTTTCTGTACAATAACTTGTTCTCTGTTAATAGTATATTAGAGATTATATATCAAGAAGAATTTTCTAGAAATATTAGTCTTTGAATAATACATATGAAAATAACTAAGTTTCCCATTTTACAAATATAATTATAATCTATATGACGGCCTTAATATCCCACCCCTTGCTTCTTTCACAGTGTTCACTATTTAAGATGGCACTACTAAAATCTGAGTAAAAAAAATGGCATAAAATATACATTACAACCCAGTAACAACAGAGACACATGTGAATTGTAGATCTTATATGTCAATGATTTTGTATTCCTCAGATCTATATCTTATATGTGAATACAATTATCTGCTTGTACATTCCCTGTACAGGTCTATGTGCCCATTCCGGCCTAAAATCATTGATGTCTATATGAATTTTTTGCTGAGTAAATATAAGTTGAATTAACAGAAGTCAAAGTATGCATTAAACAATAGTGGATTCAGTGGGGTGTGGTGGCACATGCCTTTAATTCCAGCACTCAAGAGGCAGAGGCTGGTTACTCTGTGTGTTTGAAGGCAGCATGGTCTACAGAGTTCCAGGATAGCCAAGTCTGTTAAACAGATAAACACTGTCACAGAAGAAGAAAGAAGAAAGAATGAAAGAGCAAAGGGAGGAAGGAAGAAAGGAAGGAAGGAAGGAAGGAAGGAAGGAAGGAAGAAAGGAAGAAAGGAAGAAAGGAAAGAAGGAAGGAAAGACAAAGAAAAAACAAACAAAAATAATGATAAATTCAGTGATCCTAGAAACTGAAGTGTTTATAGAAAATAAATAAATAAATAAATGCATGAATAAATAAGTAAATAAATGGTTCTAAAAGAACACTATAACATTTGAAAGGAATCTGTAGATACTACCAGGTAAAGTCTATTGATATCTTTGCCTGAACCATTGCAAATGATTCATCCTCAGTGACAAAGTCAATTGTTGTGGTTCCTACGACACAGTGAACCAGTATCTAGTGATATGAGAGGGAAGATGTTTGTGATATCCATCATTGCATTATTCAGCTCACACAAGACCATGATAAGGGCTATACAATGTCTGTGTCTTTGTATTTTAGGGTAGATGAAGAATGTGAAAAGTTTGAAGTCAAAGCACAGAACTCCTACTCAGATTTGTTTACTTTTACCTGTGAGTATATGTGATCTTTCTGGAATATTTAAATTCCTTGGTACTGGCATCATCCCATAACCTGAGCCTATAAGTATTTCTTCTTGCACATCTGCAAATGCTGATGTGGATGTCAGGAAGTACAGCTAACAGGTGCCTGATATAGCTGTCTCCTTAGAGGTCTGCCAGAGCCTGACATACTCAGAGGCGGATGCTCACAGCTAACCATTGAACTGATCAAGGGTTCCCAATGGTGGAGTGAGAGAGAAGACAGAAGGAGCTGAAAGGGTTTGTGGCCCCATGAGGAGAACAATAATACCAACCAACCAACCAGAGCTCCCCAGGGTTTGAACCATCAGCCTGGGAGCACATAGGGAGGGACCCGTGGCTCCAGCTGTATATGTAGAGGAGGATGGCCTTGTCAGGCATAGGTGGGAGAGGAGATCCTTGATCCCATGAAGGCTGGACATCAAGTGAGGGGGAATTTAAGGGTGGGGAGCTGGGAGTCGGTGGGTATGTGGAGGCACACTCTCATAGAGGCAGGAGGAGGGGGGATGGGATAGGAGGTTTCTGGGTGTGGGGAAATGGGGAAAGGGATGGCATCTGAAATGTAAATAAAATAGCCAATAACAATTAATTTTAAAAAAAGAATTTTTTCTTGCAGCTCCCCACCAGGCCTTACACCTCTCACTGGGTCTTTGAAGAAGTCATGATCTCATCACACATGTTACATTAAATATCAAAAACAAACAAACAAAACTCTCAGGTCTGATTGTGAGATGTTCACATATAAAACAGCTGAGAATATATTTTATATAGAATAATTTAAATCTCATTTACATAATAATTATTATGACTATTCAATAAGTAATCAAGTTTGTCAGTTAGGGAAGGTTGCTGCTGTCCCATAAGACTCCAATTCTGATCACAGTACTCACATTTGATGGCACACAGCAATTTGTAACTCTGGCTTTTGGAGATCCAATGTTTTCTACTGGACTCTGAGAGCACCCTGGTCAAATGCATAAAATTACAGGTGCACATGTACACATAAATGAAAATAAAATCAATCTTTCAAAAGGATAAAATATTCAAGTGTCTGAAAAGACATTTAATAAAAGAGTTTAATAAGTACATTATAATTAGCTAAAATAGAGATGCTAAGAATGGCAGTGATTAAAATGACAAATTAAAATATTCATATCAAAGTGTACTTAATTTAAAATTCAATCCCAATGGTAACAAAATTGTATAAGTTTTGTTTGTAATAATTGACAGTAATTTACAATCATCAGTTTTTTATAATGGGATGTCCAGATGCTTAAGTAATTCATTTTGTGAAAAAATGTACAATATATTATTCTCATCTCAGCCTGAAAAATATCTATTTTTAACTTAAATGTGACTGAAGGGATTGTTAATGAGTCAGTGACACTGAAAAAGGAAGGGGACTTATTTCTGGGGTTCTTGAATTGAGCCCGGTAAAATTAAATGAAGTAGTGTTAAAATGTTTGAATTCTGACATCTACCTTTTTACACTACAGATTCAGGTAATCATTACTTTAGGATTTCGTATGTATCAAGCACAAGTATGACAATTTATTTTTACTATTCGAAGGATGATTTCCAATACAAACATGTATTCTTTTTGCTTGGTAAGTATCATGAATCATCATTATTATTGTTGTTGTTGTTCTTTGTGCTGCATGTGAGTCTGCTTACCACATGTGTGCTTGGTGTACATAGACACCAGAAGAGAGCATCAGATACCCTGCAACTGGAGTGACAAATGGTTGTGAGCCACCATGTAGGTGATGGGAATTGAGCCCGGGTTCCCTGAAGATGAGCCAGTGTTCTTAACCACAGGACCATCTTTCCAGCCACTCATAGGACTTTTTCTATAATACAGAACATGACTACATCATGTCTGCTTTTAATTTAAAAGAAAAATGTATGCATAGGTTATTTATCTAGAATGCATTTATTCATAGATGTGTCCACATAGAAGATTCAATATTCCTCTTGACTGAATTAAGGATGCAAAAATATTTTATTAAAAATAAAGATTTATATCCACCATGGACTGCCATCAGAAGTATTTCCTTAAATTGGACACATACAATGTGGTGATCCAAGATATTCTATGATGCCCCCATCAAATCAACAAGATTTTCTCATTGGTAGATGATTTATGTCACCTCATAATCCAAGAATAAAAATTTTAATTGAGATGCTTTAAAGGAAAATTGGGATTGAATTTAGGCATAAGACACGTGAAGGGGAGGTTTTTTTTTATTGTTTTATTGTTTTGTTTCTGTAAAGTTGGCATTATTTACCCCTCTTCATTTCATCAGGGGTCTATGATAGGAAGGAATGGATATGGTGATAATAATATAGGTTGAGTAGGAAGAAAAAGGTCATATTTTAGAAATCTTCTGAAATCTTAAATGCAATGTACTTGAATTTCAAAGAGGTTATGTTTAAAGAATACTAATACACAGGGACATGGTAGAGGAGGGCAGGGGGTGTCCTCAAGTTACAGGAGCATACCCTATGTGCTTAGTAGGTATTCAATTGTAAACTCAGTCGGTTTACAGTTATGAATGGGAAATGATGTTCCATGTTTTTAGTCCTTGTCAGGTCACCATGAAAGACAGAGGTGGGAATGGGGAGAGGGTTGGACACACAGTAAGACAGCATGGAGGATGCATTCTACTCTGAAGAACATTTCACATGTTTCTCATCTTTTTTTCCACACAATGAAGGGAAAGGAAACAGTGTGAGTGAAGCAGACCAACAGCCATTTACAAAAGCATGTAATATGATGAAACTTCCAAAGGAGAATGTA
This sequence comes from Rhabdomys dilectus, assembly GCA_019844195.1. NCBI lineage: Eukaryota > Metazoa > Chordata > Mammalia > Rodentia > Muridae > Rhabdomys > Rhabdomys dilectus. Next base: position 11,305 of record JADRCG010006541.1, read on the forward strand.
AGATACCTGCTTGAAAAAGGTAATAAGGAAATGACCATAGAGGGGGTCCTAGCTGTCCCCTGAGACTTTATATAAAATAAAAACTTAAAAACCATATTATATTTATTCAAATTTACTACTCACAATTTTAAAGTTATAATTCTTACAACAATATTGTTTCCCCACCCTATTTTGCAGATATTTGTCCTAAATAAAGACATGCGTACCTTGGGTGAGTAGAAACATGACAGTTCTCACTCTTACTAAAAGTCAATGTCTTTTTGTTTTTTGTTTGTTACTTTCATTTTTTTTAAAAAAACAAAACAAACAAAAAACCATGGGTGTGATGTGGGTGCAGTGCCCTTGGAGAACAGAAGATGGCACCAGATCCCACAGAGTCACATGGAACTGAGCCACAAGTCTTGTGCAAGATCAGGGATGGTTCTTCTCCACTAAGTCTGTCAGCTATCATACTGACCTTCTCTACTTGATTTGCTCCCTTGAGACCTCAAGATAAAGAGTCAATATTTTTGACTTTAGAAACAAAGAAATCTGTGAAATATGAAATAATAAATTTTAGAGTGAATTTTGAGCAGCCAAATATTTTGCAGCTTTTGGTGATGCACATATTTATGCACTTTTCTCTGTGGTATAGACCTCAGTATTTACCTTGGATATATGAAATCTCAGGATTTGTGCAGAGGTTTACAAAATTAATATAATTTTATGAAATTCTTCAAAATAATACCCATGCATGACATCCATGTACACAGATGGAATCCCATTAAGCAATTTTGTCACGGACAAAGGTCCATTTTGTCATGGATAGGGTCCATTAAGATTCAATACAATTTAAACACCAAGTCAATACACAAAACAAAAATTTATTGTAATCAAACTGCTACTGATCAATCAGCAACACAGAACAGACTTGAGAGCTGAGCTATGATCCCTGAGCCAGGATTTTACAGGGTTTTTAAGCCTAAAAACTACAAACATATGTGTCAAGTAACAGTTAAATTTTTCCATCAGTTGAGATTCAGGTATAAGGGACTTTCCTAGAAACATTTCTTTGTGGTACATTTATTCTGTCCTCATTGGTTAGTTTACTTAACTGTGGCAGAGTGACACATTGCCCAGCATTCATGCCTCAACTTGTCAACCAGGGTGTCAGTTACCCAGGGAAATCTTAGGAACTTAAACTTTGTTTGAACCCTATTCAAAATGGAAGGTTTATTTAAAATGACTTTTTCTTACAAATTTCCCTCTGTTACATTGTTCATCAAAGGAATCAATTATAAAGTTATTTAATGCCATATAATATTTATATATATATATAGAACTGAGTTTCATAATGACATTCTTCATACATGTATATTATATATTTTAATCATATCCCCCCTTTATTTACCTCTTATTCTCACCTGTTGCTTTCCTCATTCCAACAGCCGAGTCTCCATTCTACTTTCATATATAATATATATGTATACATATATACATCTATGCATATATGTATTGTATATAAATTTTATTATAGAGTATGTTATATACACTATATTATACATTATTATACACTATATTATATATATGAACTTTCTGGTGACACAATCAATTTAATTAGAATTGCTTGCACAAGCATGCATACAGACATTTTCAGGAGCATGGACACAACATCAGCAGCTACACTACGGAAAATCATCTCAGGCTCCTTCCCCTAGCCTAGCAACCATCATTTGCCTGTAAACTCTCAGAAATGTGTGGGGCCTTGTGAGTGAGTCTCTCCAACCACCCAGCAACTTTTATTGTCTATAATCCCTCAGAAGGAAGGGGATCACATGATCCCTGCAAATTCCACCAGGGAATGGTGATTTGATTCAGATCTTCCTTCATTGAAAACTTAAGGACACTATGCTACTAAGAAGAACTCAACTAAATTAAACATTTTCATTCTCATCTCCACAGATGATATTATAAAGAATATCTGAAATTGTAGCTTCTCAACGGCAATTGATTCATCTCTGTGAAGTCTAATTATTCTGCTTCCCATCCTATGAAGACCTAAGTCCTGATTTATTGCTTCCTTTTTTTTCCTGCTTGTATCCTTTGAATGACATTCCTTACTTCCTGATTAAATTGATAACATATGCATACACACATCTCGGAAGCATGCTCTTAAAGTTTTCAATGCTTAGAAATGTTTCGCTATTCACAACTACTAAAAAAACTACTCATCTATTACCAAGTAGGAGAATTTTATTTAAAAGAATAATTATTTTTAATAGCTGAGTAATATTGCATTGTGTAGATGTACAATATAAACAAACTGAATCTGAATGAGAAGATGATCATCTCATTACATGCTGAAAAAGCCTTTGACAATATCCAATCTTCTTCATGTTAAAAGCCTTGAAGAGATCAAAGATACAAGCACATGTCTAAACACAATAAAAGCAATATACAGCAAGCCAATAGTCAAAATAAAACAGAGAGAAACTTAAAGTAATTCTACTAAAATTAGGGACAAGACAATGCTGACCACTCTTTTCATATATACTCAATGTTGTACTTAGACTTCTAACTAGAGCAACTAGACAATTAAAACAGATTAAGGGGATACAGATTGGAAAGGAAGAAGTCAAAGTATCATTGTTTACAGATCATGTGAAAATATTCTTAAGTGACCCCAAGAATTATACTAGAGAACTCCTACAGCTAATAAACACTTTCAGCAAAGAGGATGGATACAAAATTAATCCAAAGAAATCAGTATCCTTCTTTTATACACATGATAAATGGACTGAGAAAGAAGTTAGGAAGAAAATACCTTTCACAATAGTCACAAATAATATAAAATATCTTGGTGTAATTCTAACCAAGCAGGTGAAAGATCTGTATGACAAGAGCTTCAAATATCTGAAGAAGGAAATTAAAGCAGATACCAGAAGATAGAAAGATTCCACATGCTTATGGCTCAATAGAATTAACAATGTGAAATTGTGTCTCTCCCTGCCCTTATTGGATCATCAGGCAATATTGGTCCATGTGTACAACTGGAACAGAGATGACAGATGAGAGGTTCAGAAGCCCTGTGAGTACATACAGTAAATAAGACATAGCACAACCAGATGCAGAGAGACAGACCAACTTTACTTTGGGTGATTCAAGGATTATATAATTTGGGGACAGGTAGAAACATCCAAGATGGGCAGAGGTCATTGGCTGAAGGCTTAGGCCACCGAAATAACTCATTAGTATGGGAAAGCATTTCAGGAATCTCAGATGTTAGCTGAATGAATTCTTATATATAAAAAAAGAAGTTGAACTTGTAATCTAAGACTGTGATATTCCACAGGTAGAGGTGTCGGGGAGCGTAAATTCCCCAGACAAGGTCAGAGAAGGAGAATCCCTGCCAATGAAGGAAGTCTTCCATATTGTGCCAATCCCTAGGCTATCCAGCTAATGGTAGACTTCAATATTAATTAGCAAAGTTTTCCTACATAAATAGCCATCTTACCAAAAGCAATCTACAGAATCAATGCAATTCCCATCAAAATTACAACATAATTCTTTACAGACTTTGAAAGAACAATTCTAAACTTCATATGGAAAATAATGCAAAAAAATCCAGGATAGCTAAAACAATCCTGTACAATAAAAGAATCTCTGGAGGGATCATCATCCCTGACATCAAGCTGTGCAATAGAGCAATAGTAAACAAACTGCATATTATTTGGTGTAAAAACAGACAGGTTGATCAATGAAATAGAATTGAAGACCCAGAAATAAAGTCACACCTTTGGACATTTGAGTTTTGACAAAGAAGTCAAAACCATACAATGGAACAAAGAAAACATCTCCAACAAATGGTGCTAGCCTAACTGGATGTCTGCATATACAAGAATGCAAATAGATCTGTATTTATCCCTGCAGAAAATGCAAGTCCAAGTGGATCAAAGACTTCAAGTAAAGCCACATACACTAAATCTAATAGAACAGAAAGTGGGGAATAGATTTGAACTCATTGGTACAGGAGACAACTTTTTGAACAGATCATCTATGGTTCAGGCACTAATATCAACAGTTAATAAATGGAACCTCATGGAAGTGAAAAGCTTCTATAATGCAAAGTGCAAAGGATATCACCAAAGAACAAAATGACAACTAACAGATTCAGAAAAGACCTTCACCAACCCTACTTCTGACAGAGAGCTAATATCTCCATATATATATATATATATATGGATATATATATCCTCATATATATATCCATCTATATCTATCTATCTATATCTATCTATATCTATATCTACATCTATCTCTCTCTCTCTCTCTCTCTCTCTCTCTATATATATATACATATATATATATATATATATATATCTCCTCAAGATCTTAGATACCAACAACCCAAATAACCTAATTAAAAATGGAGCAAAGAGCTGAATAGAGAATACTCAACAGAGGAATCTCGAATGGCCGAGAAACACTTAGAGAAATGTTCAACATCCTTAGTTATCTGGGAAATGCAAATCAAAACAACTCTGAGATTTCACTTTATACCCATCAGAATGGCTAAGATCAAACCCTCAAGGGACAGCAAATGCTGATGAGAATGCAGAACAAAAGGAACACTCCTCTGTTGTTGTTGGGAATACAACCACTCTGTAAAACAATTTGGCGATTTTTCAGAAAATTTGGAATAGTTCTATCACAAGATTCAGCTATATTATTCCTGGGCATATACCCCCAAAAGCTCCACCATCCTACAAGGACATTTGGTCTACTACATTCATAGCAGCTCTATTTATAATAGCCAGAAATGGAAAACAACTCAGGTGTCCCTTAACTGAAGGATGGATAAAGAAAATGTGGTTCATTTACACAATGAAATACTACTCAGCTATTAAAAATAAGGACATCATAAATTTTTCAGGCAAATGGATCGAACTAGAAAATATCCTGAACGAGATAACCCAAATCCAAAAAGACATTCATAGTATATACTCACTTAGAAGTAGATATTAGCCATAAAGTACAGGATTGCCACAATTCAATCTACAAACCCAAAGAAGCCAAATAACAAGTAAAACCAAAGGGAGGATGCTTGAATCATTTAGAAGGTGAAATAAAATAGATACTGGAGATGGGTGGAGGGAGGGCACTGCTAGGAAAGAAGATGTGGAGAAAACAGGGCAGGGGATTAGGTATAGGGAGAGCAGGGGATGAAGAACAGAAATAAGTGGAGGAGCATCTTTAGTACATGTCTAGTAGGCCACCTACACATTTGTAGCAGATGTATAGCTTGGTCTTTATATGGGTTTCCTAGGAATTGGAGCAAGGATTCTCTCTGACTTTGAGTCCTCTCCCCTTTGCTGGCCTCCCTTGGCTGGCCTCACCGGGAAAAGATGCACTTAGTCCTTCTGCAACTTGATAAGCAAGGACTGGTTGAGGAGAAAGGATGAGCTAATGGAGGAAGGAGTTTATGAAGGTAGGACTGAAAGAAGGGGAGGCTGTAATTGGGGTATAAAGTGAATAATTAATTAATTAATTAAGAGAATTCAAATACTAGAATCCATATTGTGATCTAACCATATAAACTTGTTTTTCTTCCTACTTGATATTATAAGGTATTCTATGTCCAAAGGAAAATTTTATTTCAAGTGTGGTTTCTAATGCCTTGAAATATAAAACAAATGTGACTGCAGCATTAGGAAGGTAAATCAAATTTCATATGGGAGAAAACTTTTTTTCTGTCTGATACTTAAAATAGTGTTTTCATCATGTTTTACATGAATTTCACTGGTGCAAAGATATATTTACTCTTGTGTTTTCAAATATCATCATGATGAATAAAGGACCTTGGTTTTTAAGGTACACACATATCCTCCATGGAGTATGTACCACTGCAGTCCATAGGCATTTTCACATAATATAACAAATACAACATTGGACCTGAATTAACTACACAAGCATGAGGTGTCAGAGATGAATTAATCTCAAATACACACCCAATATGCCATCAAAATTATTTGAACAATAACACATCTAACTTATTTCCCTAAAGGTTTACCTTTTTCCCCTAACTCCACAAGCTCATCAATCAGTTATTTAAAAAAAAAACTGATATTAAGTCAGCATCTTAGATGTAATGCAATAGAAAGTTATTCTGGCAAGAAGGGAAGGATTATGAATTTCTACTTTGTTGCTCATAAGGAAACAAGGGTGACATAATGTGCTAGTTGAGCCATTCAAACAACATGTACTTCAGATTTTGATTTTTTCACTGAGTAGATGATATAACTCAACAAGAGATAAAACTAGAAGATATACTACCTAAAACAAACAGATACAAACCAATAAATTTTTAAAAATTTTTTTCTCTTTTGTTTATTGGCTATTTTATTTACATTTCAGATGCCATCCCCCTTTCCCATTTCCTCTCCCTAGAAAACCCCTATCCCGTGCCCCCATTTTCTTTTTGCTTTTATACATTTTTTAAAATGTTAATCGAAGGCTTTATAAGCTATGGTAATGCTCAATCAGAAGTGTAACCCAATACCCAACCTAGATATATAAACTATCTTTGACTGGTGGAGACATGTGAACTTCTGCCTCCATGCCCCCTCTCTCTTTCTCTCTCTCATCACCTAGTTTCTCCTCTACTTCATCTTCTCCTCTACTTCATCTTCTCCTCTCCTTACTCCATCTCTTCCTCTCAGTGCTCCTTCCCCCTTAGCTCCTCCTACGTATCACCATTCCTGTTAAAATAAATTTTTTTCTCTCAAAATACAATTAGAGCATAATTATTTCTATTTGTACCAGTGAGGTACAAGATAGTCTCAATATCCAGTCCATCATTTTGTTGACTAAGCAGAACCTCTGTCGTCTCTCAACTAAAACACTTAGTTTTGAACCTGGCTTTTTTCTTGGCTTTAGAATGAATGTCAGCTGAAAACCATCCACTCAGATCTTTTCTCTCAAAGTATATGGCCAGGATTGGCTATGAGACTATAGGTCTTCAACCCTGTCAGAAATCCAGAATGACTGAACTAACTGAAGTTATGGGAAGCACTAAGCATAGCTTCTAAAACTTAGCCAATTTATAGAGACCACTGAACACCTGGACAGCCTCTATACTACTGAATGTTGGAGCATCAAATCTTCAGCCTTCTGGCCCAGACTCATCTGACAGACCTTAGTGATGCAGAATTATTAAGAGCTGATTACTCTGTCTAGATATAATCAGATATAATCAGTCGACTATTCTGCAAGTGTGTCCTTTTCTGGACAGTAATTTGTCTGTAGATGGAGAGAGGCAATTCTTGCCTAGTGGCTGTCTGTGCACAACTGGAGTAACTCCAAAGGTGTTCAATTTCTTTCTTTCTTTTTTTTTTTTTTTGGTTTTTCGAGACAGGGTTTCTCTGTGTAGCCCTGGCTGTCCTGGAACTCACTTGGTAGACCAGGCTGGCCTCGAACTCAGAAATCCACCTGCCTCTGCCTCCCAAGTGCTGGGATTAAAGGCGTGCGCCACCACCGCCCAGCTCAATTTCTTCTTAAAATCCAAGACAGGAAGCTGTCAGGAGCAGACAGGTCTCTAATCAAAATGAACATTCATATTGAAATATTTGTGACATCAATTCTATGGATTTCTGACGTTTTGAAATTCAGCTATCCATGTAAGGTAACCTGGACTGGTGTCTGTTAACTCCTCTCAGCTATTTTTAAATAAAATATAGAAAACACCCTAACAATAAACTTAAAGTCATGAATTTGCTGTAGTCCCTTAACTCGCAGGCTAACCATCCCAAATCAGTTAAAAAAGTTAAAGAAGGACTGGGTTTAAGCCTTGTATTCCTAAATGTTTTATACAGGCACAATGCCCATGAGAGTATCAATATTCATTTCATTTTCATATCAATAAGAAGCTCATACAAATGAAAACCTTAAATTTGAAATCCAAGTGAATTTTGCACCATTTAAGAAATTATAACTTCATCTTGATACTAAATTATACAGATTTCTACCAATAGGTTATGGCTATGCCATAAATCCTAGCTAATCCTCCCTGTTCCAACAAAACCACTACTTTTCCCCAGAAAGACAGCCCAATATTAACCACCTTAGTCCCCAAGCCCAGGGAATAGGGGCACTGACTCTTCTTTAACTTCTTCAAGCTGATTACAGGTGTTGTGATATTAGAAGAGGGATCGGGGGAAGAGTAAATTGATAAGCCTCTGACGCTGTGTCTTCACTGTATCCAGATGGAATTGCCGGACACCGGAGGTTTGAGCAGATTTGCTCATTTTGCTTGATGAGCAGATACACCAAGGCTGTGTATTTTGCAATATACAATTCTCAGAACAATTTTTAGTATCAAGAAAAAAATATTTTTTCCTAGAGGGCTGACATTTTTTTAAAGATGTTGGTTCTAACAACTTTTCTTTTTTTACCCCCTTTTTTGTAATTGGTTATAATATTTACATTTCAAGTTTTATCCTCTTATCCCATTTCCCCCACCACACAGGAACCCCTTATCCCATTCCCCATCCTTATGCTTCTATGAGGCTGTGCCCACACCTTCCCCCATCCCCATTACCCCCTCCCCACCCTCACATTCCCCCCATTCTGTGTTCGTTTTTCATGGGACCAAGAATCTCCTCTCCCACCTATGCCCAACAAGGCCGTCCTCCCCTACGTATATCGCTGGAGTCATAGGTCACTCCCTAAAACTTAGAATAGCAAAGACTCAACGCACAGACCACATGAAGCTCATGAAGAAGGATGACCAAGAGGGGGCGCCTCAGTTCTACTTAGAACCAGTAACAAAAATACTCAAGGGAGCAATTATGGAAACAAAACATGGGACAGAAACTGAAGGAGGGACCATCAGGAGACCATTCCACATGGGCATCCATCCCATGTAGAGTCACCTAAGCTACACACTGATGTGGATTTCTGGAAGTGCATGATGACAAGAACATGATATAGCTGTCTCCTTAGAGGTCTGCCAGAGACTGACACATTCAGAGGATGATGCTCACAGCTAACCACTGATATGATCAAGGGTTTCCCAATTGAGAACTTAGAGAGAAGACTGAAGGAACAGAAAGGGTTTGTCACCCCAGGAGGAAAGCAACAATACCAAACAACCAGAGCCCCCCAGGTTCTAAACCTCCAGCCTGGGAGCACATAGGGAGGGACCTATGTCTGTGGGTTGAGTCTTCACTATTCTAAGCTTTTGGGCTAACATCTGCTTAACAGTGAGTAAATACCATGTGTGTTCTTTTGTGATTGAGTTAACTCACTCACGATGGTAATTTCTAGATCCATCCATTTAGCTAAAAATTTCTCGAACTCATTATTTTTAATAGCTGAGTAATAAATACTCCATTGTGTAGACGTGCCACATTTTTTTGTATCCATTCCTCTGTTGAGGGACATCTGGGTTCTTTCCAGCTTCTGGCTACTATAAATAAGGCTGCTATGAACATAGTGGAGCTTATGTCCTTATTATATGTTGGAGCATCTTCTGGGTATATGCCCAGGAGTGGTATAGCTGGATCCTCAGGTAATGCTATGTCCAGTTTTCTGAGGAACTTCCAGACTGATTTCCAGAGTGGTTGTACCAGCTTGCAATCCCACCAACAATGGAGGAGTGTTCCTCTTTCTCCACATCCTCACCAGCATCTACTATCACCTGAGTTTTTAATCTTAGCCATTCTGACTGGTGTGAGGTGGAATCTCAGGGTCGTTTTGATTTGCATTTCCCTGATGACTAAGGTTGTTAAGCATTTCTTAAGGTTCTTCTCAGCCATTTGAGTTTCCTCTGTTGAGAATTCTTTGTTTAGCTCTGTACCCCATTTTTAATAGGGTTATTTGGTTGTCTGGAGTATAATTTTTTGAGTTCTTTGTATATCTTGGATATTAGCCCTCTATCGAATGTAGGATTGGTTAAGATCTTTCCCCAATTTGTTGGTTGCCGTTTTGTCTTATTGAGAATGTCCTTTGCCTTACAGAAGCTTTGCAATTTTATGAGGTCCAATTTGTCAATTCTTGATCTTAGATCACAAACCATTGGTGTTTTGTTCAGGAACTTTTCCCCTGTGCCTAGGTATTCAAGGGTCTTCCCCACCTTCTCTTCTATTAGTTTCAGTGTATCTGGTTTTAAGTGAAGATCTTTTATCCACTTGGACTTCAGCTTTGTACAAGGGGATTAGAATGGATTGATTTGCATCCTTCTACATGTTGACCTCCAGTTGAACCAGCACCATTTGCCAAAAATGGTGTCCTTTTTCCACTGGATGGTTTTGGCTCCTTTGTCAAAGATCAAATGATCATAGGTGGGTGGGCTCATTTCTGGATCTTCAATTCTATTCCATTGATCTTCCTGCCTGCCTCTGTACCAATACCATGCAGTTTTTATTACTATTGCCCTGTAGTACAGTTTGAGGACAGGGACAGTGATTATCCCAGAAGTTCTTTTATTGTTGATAATAGTTCTCGCTACCCTGGGTTTTTTGTTATTCCAAATAAATTTACAAGTTGCTCTGTCTATCTCTATGAAGAATTGATTTGGAATTTTGATGGGGATTGCATTGAATCTGTAGATTGCTTTTGGCAAGATGGCCATTTTTACTAAATTAATCCTGCTAATCCAGGAGCATGGGAGATCTTTCCATTTTCTGAGGCCTTCTTCTATTTCTTTCTTTAGAGACTTGAAGATCTTGTCATACAGATCTTTCACTTGCTTGGTTAGATTCACTCCAAGATATTTTATATTGTTTGTGACTATTGTGAAGGGTGTCATTCCCCTAATTTCTTTCTCAGCCTGTTTATCATTTGAGTATAGGAAGGCTACTGATTTGTTTGAGTTGATTTTATATCTAACTACTCTACTGAAGTTGTTTATCAGATTTAGGAGTTCTCTGGTGGAACTTTTAGGGTCACTTAAGTATACTATCATATCATCTGCAAATAGAGAAATTTTGACTTCTTCCTTTCCTATTTGTATCCGTTTGACTTCCTTTTGTTGTCTAATCACTCTAGCTAGGACTTCCAGTACTATATTGAATAGGTAGGGAGAGAGTGGGCAACCTTGTCTTGTCCCTGATCTTAGTGGGATTACTTCAAGTTTCTCTCCATTTAGTTTGATGTAGGTTACTGGCTTGCTGTATATTGCTTTTACTATCTTTAGGTATGGACCTTGAATTCCTGCTTTTTCCAAGACTTTTAACATGAAGGGATGTTGAATTTTGTCAAATGCTTTTTCAGCATCTAGTGAGATGATCATGTGGGTTTTTTTCTTTGAGTTTATTTATGTAGTGGATTACATTGATGGATTTTTGAATATTGAACCAACCCTGCATTCCTGGGATAAAGCCTACTTGATCATGATGGATGATTGCTTTGATGTGTTCTTGGATTCAGTTTGTGAGAATTTTATTGAGTATTTTTGCATCAATATTCATAAGAGAGATTGGTCTGTAGTTCTCTTTCTTTGTTGGGTCTTTGTGAAGCTTTGGTATGAGCATAATTGTAGCTTCATAGAATGAATTGGGTATTGTTCCTTTTGTTTGTATTCTGTGGAATAGTTTGAAGAGAATTGGTATTAGGTCTTCCTGGAAGGTCTGGTAGAATTCTGCACTAAAACCATCTGGCCCCGGACATTTTTTGGTGGGGAGATTTTTAATGACTGCTTCTATTTCTTTAGTGGTTATGTGATTGTTTAGATGGTTTATTTGCTCCTCGTTTAACTTTGGTGCCTCGTATCTATCTAGAAAACTGTCCATTTCATCCAGATTTTCGAATTTTGTTTAGTATAGGCCTTTGTAGTAGGATCTGATGATTTTTTAAATTTCCTTTGTTTCTGTTGTTATGTCTCCCTTTTCAGTTCTGATTTTATAGATTTGAGTGCTGTGTCTGCGCCCTTTGTATAGTCTGGCTAAGGGTTTGTCTATCTTGTTGATTTTCTCAAAGAACCAGCTCCTGGTTTTGTTGATATTTTGTATAGTTCTATTTGTTTTAACTTGGTTGATTTTGGCCCTGAGTTTGATTATTTCCTGCCATCTACTCCTCTTGGGTATATTAGCTTCTTTTTGTTCTAAAGCTTTCAGGTGTGCTGTCAAGTTGTTAATGTATGCTCTTTCCATTTTCTTTTTGTGGGCACTTAGAGCTATGATTTTTCCTCTCAGTACTGCTTTCATGGAGTCCCACAAATTTTGATATGAAGTGTCCTCATTTTCATTTAAATCTAAAAAGTCTTTAATTTCTTTCTTTATTTCTTCCTTGACCAAGTTATCATTGAGTAGAGCATTGTTCAGTTTCCACGTGTATGTGGGCTTTCCATTGTTTTTGTCATTATTAAAGACCAGCCTTAGTCCATGGTGATCTGATAGGGTACAAGGGATTATTTCAATCTTTTTGTATCTGTTAAGGCCTGTTTTGTGACCAATTATATGGTCTATTTTGGAGAAGGTACCATGAGGAGCTGAGAAAAAGGTATATTCTTTTGTTTTAGGATGAAAAGTTCTATAGATGTCAATTAAGTCCAATTGGTTCATAACTTCTGTTTGTTTCATTGTGTCTCGGTTTAGTTTCTGTTTCATAGCTGAGAGTGGGGTGTTGAAATCTTCCACTATTATTGTGTGAGGTGCAATGTATGCTTTAAGCTTTAGTAAAGTTTCTTTTATGTATGTGGGTGCCCTTGCATTTGGGCATAGATATTCAGAATTGCAGGTTCCTCTTGGTACATTTTTCCTTTGATGAATATGAAGTGACCTTCTTTATCTTTTTTGATTACTTTTGGTTGAAAATTGATTTTATTTGATATTAGAATGGCTACTCTAGCTTGTTTCTTGGGGCCATTTGCTTGGAAGATTATTTTTCAACCTTTTACTTGGAGGTAGTGTCTGTCTTTTTCACAAAGGTGTGTTTCTTGTATGAAGCAGAATGTTGGGTCTTGTTTATGTATCCAGTCTGAAAGTCTATGTCTTTTTATTGGAGAATTGAGTCCATTGTCATTAAGAGATATTAAGGAAAAATGAATGTTGTTTCCTATTATTTTTGTTATTGGCAGTGGAGTTATGTTTGTATAGCTACCTTTTTTTGGGTTGTTGGAGGATTACTTTCTTGTTTTTTCCTAGGTTGTAGTTTCCCTTCTTGTGTTGGAGTTTTCCTCCAATTATCCTTTGAAGTGCTGGATTTGTGGTAAGATATTGTGTAAATTTGGATTCATCATGGAATATTTTGGTTTCCCCATTAATATTTATTGAGAATTTTTCTGGGTATAGTAGTCTGGGCTGGCATTTGTGTTCTCTTAGGGCCTGTATGATATCAGTCCAGGATCTTCTGGCTTTTACAGTCTCTGGTGAGAAATCTGGTGTAATTCTTATATGTCTGCCTTTATATATTACTTTGCCTTTTTCCCTTACTGTTTTTAGTATCTTCTCTTTGTTTTGTATATTTGATGTTTTGATTATTATGTGACGGTAGGTATTTCTTTTTTGGTCTAGTCTATTTGGGATTCTGTAGGCTTCTTGTATATTTAAGGACATCTCTTTCTTTAGGTTAGGGAAGTTTTCCTCTATAATTTTGTTGAAGATATTTACTGGCCCTTTAAGTTGAGAGTCTTCACCCTCATCTATACCTATTATCCTTAGGTTTGGTCTTCTCATTGTGTCCTGGATTTCCTGTATGTTTTGTGTTAGGAGCTTTTTGTATTTTGCATTTTCTTTGACAGTTGTGTCAATGTTTTCCATGGTATCTTCTGCACATGAGATTCTCTCTTCTATCTCTTGTATTCTGTTGGTGATACTTGTGTCTATGACTCTTGATCTTTTTCCTAGGGTCATCTCCCTTTGGGATTTCTTTATTGTTTCTACTTCCATTTTTAGATCCTGGATGGTTTTGTGTAATTCCTTCACCTGTTTGGTTGTGTTTTCTTGTATTTCTTTAAGGGCTTCTACCTGTTTAGCTGTGTTCTCCTCAAATTTTTTGAGAGTGTTGTTACGTCCTTTTTAAATTTCTCTATCAACATCATGAGAAGTGATTTTAATTCTGAGTTCTGCTTTTCTGGTGTGATGTGGTGTTCTGGACTTGCTATGGTCGGGGAGCTGGGTTCTGGTGATGCCAAATAACTTTGGTTTCTGTTGTTTACATTCTTATGCTTGCCTTTTGCCATTTGGTTAGCTGTAGTGCTACTCACACTCACTGGTTCTGACGGGAGTCTGCCTTTCCAGTTATCTTGGTTGTGTCAGAACTCCTCGGGGTCCAGATGACTCTATGATCCTGAGCTCCAGCTGTTCTGGGTACAGTGGCTCCCCTAGGATATCTCAGTATATGGTGTCTCCATGGTAGTAGACCAGCTAGGTGTTTGCTGCTCTGAGTGTAGTTGCTCCTCTAGCATGCTTCAGGATATATTGTCCCCTGCTCTGCAGCTCTGTGGTCTGTGACCTGGTTGCAGCTCTGCTGTTCTTGACCTGGCTAGGATGCCTCCGGACGCAGTTTCCTCAGGGGAGCAGATCAGCTTTGTGGCTGCTCTGTCCACCGAGGTCTGGGCAAAGGGCAGAAGGGGCATGTTTTTCCGCAGGAGTGGGTTCTGGGTGCCAGGTGCACTCTGGGATCTCCCTACTGCCACCTGTGCTTCTGGGGCCTAGGGCGGTGAGTGGCTGCTCCTAGCTGCATCTCTGCGGTCTGTGACCTGGCTAGGATGCAGCCGGACTCAGTTTCCTCAGAGGCGCATATCAGCTGTGTGGCTGCTCCGTCCACCGAGGTCCAGGCAAGGCACAAACCAATTCTTTAATAGTTTTTAGACACATCTTTTACCAAGAAAATATGGCAAAATTGTCTTTAAATGGCTTCATTATAATCTGAACTCAAAAATTAATTCTTATCAGAGTGTTCACACTGTGAACACTAAGTCACACATAATCTCATCTGGTCTTCAGGAGACTTCTAGGAGTTATCATTATTTTGATAGGGGGATTTGAAAGAGATAGTAGGTTTTTACAAAGTGACAGCCAACTGAACAACAGATTTTATATGCTGGGTTCCAAATGGCATTTCTTCCAACTCTTCCCCATCAAATGCAGTAAGTGAAAGAAATTCCACTGAAGAAATGTAAAGATTATGTGAAATTGAACAATAAATACAAAACTCCCATAAAATTATTATAAATGTAGAATGTGATATATGAGAAGAGTAAATAAGTAAAATAATTTAAAATTTAAAAATAGTACTTAAGAGGTGGTTTGAAAATATAGAGACAAAGTGTGGGACAGAAACTGAAGGAGGGGCCATCTGGAGACCATTCCACCTGGGTATCCATCTCATGTGCAGTCACCAAATGTAGACACTGATGTGGATGTCAGGAAGTGCATGCTGACAGGAGCCTGATATAGCTATCTCCTTAGAGGTCTGCCAGAGTCTGACACATTCAGAAGCAGATGCTCACAGCTAAACATTGATCTGATCAAGGGGATCCCAATGGAGGAGGTAGAGAGAAGACTGAAGGAGATGAAAGGGTTTGCAGTTCCATGGAGAGAACAACAGTACAAACCAAACTGAGCCTAAACCACCAGCCTGGGAGCACATAGGGAGGGACCCATGACTCCATCTGCATATGTAGGGGAGGATGGCCTTGTTGGGCATAGGTGGGAGAGAAGATCCTTGGTCCCATGAATGCTGAACACAGAGTGTGTGTGTGGGGAATTCGAGGGTAGAGAGGTGGGAGTAGGAGGTAGATGGGGGCACATCCTCATAAAAGCAGGAGGATGGAGGATGGGATTGGGGTTCCTGGGTGGTGGGGGGAATGGGGTAAGGGGATAAAATCTGAAATGTAAATATAATATCCAATTAAAAATTAAAAAAAATAAAGAATGTAAAGATGGGTTATATAAGAAGGTTTGGAGGAAGGAAAGGTAAGGGGAAATAATATAATTTCAAAAAAATAAAGTAAATAATTTTTGAAAAGATTCTTAACATAGAGTTAAGCATTAGGCTTGATGGAAAGAAAGGCTGGCTCAGGAGAAAAATCCAGCTTACACTTTAGAGCATTGGTGTAAGCTTTTCAAAGAATAGTCCCTTGGGTCTCAGCAGTGGCTATATTAAAATTTTTGATGTTTCAACTCACAACCTAAAAAGATGCCAAGAATCCTTTTAGTCTTTTCTTGCTCTTTTTGATAAGTGCAATGTCAGGGTGGTTCCAAAGATGCTTTGGATGTCACTATTATCTGGTGATGAAGCTATGATCCATAAGTTTACACAAGGACATTAAGCCCCTGCTTTAACTGAATGGAGTTTCTTGTGAGATTCTTGAGACACTGGGGGTTTGTAGCTAAGAAATGAGAAGGGACAAGCATGATGTGTTTCTATTTTATTTTTTTGTTTGAAATATTTCTGTATTAAAATAATTGTCAACTTCAAAAAAAAGAGGTGGTTTGAATGTGCTCAGTCTAGAGAGTGGCACTATTAGGAGGTGTTGCCTTGTTGGAAGAAGTGTGTCACTGTGGGGGTGGGTTTTGAGACCCTCCTCCTTGCTGCCTGAAAATAGTCTGCTCCTAGATTCCTTTTGATGAGAATGCAGAGCTCTCTGCTCCTTCAGCACCATGCCTGCTTGGATGCTGCTATGTTTTCCACCTTGATAATAATGGACTGAACCTCTGAACCTGTTAGCCAGCCCCAATTAAATGCTGCCCTTCATAAGAGTTGCCTTGCTCATTTTATCCCTTCATAGCAATGAAAACCATAACTAAAACAGAGCTTCTCTGCCTCTTAAGTCATGCTGGCTATAAAGTCTCACATATTAAAAGATATATGGTAGAAACTTTGAATCATAACTTGAATACTGTATTTACAATATTGTGGACAATATTTTTTTGTCAAATTATGACACATCAATGAACTTTGTAATTATTCTGAATTAAAATAATTTCTTTTGGTATTATTGACTACTTTGGTTTTTGTTGCATTTTGTATTTTTTATTATTTTGATTGTTTTGTATTGAAACACATATGAACTATGTAGCCAGGATTATCCACAAACTCAATATACAACAGGGTGGCCTAAAACTCACAGAAATCCATATAACTCATTCCAAAGCTCCAGAATTAACATCATGGATCACCATGCATTATTAATCACATTTTAATGTATTTTATTTTTAACTATGTATATATTTAAGTGTCTGCATATAAGCAATTGTACCAGCTGGGTTCAGTTCCTGCCCAGGCCAGAAGAGGGAGAGATTCCTCTGGAACTGAAGTTCC
>JADRCG010006564.1:13412-87592 GCA_019844195.1 Rhabdomys dilectus
CACACACACACACACACACACACACACACACACACACACACATATATGATAGAATTAAAATTCCAAATTTGCAGAATATAGGCTCTGTCACTGGAAATGTCATAGAACCTTGAAGAGAACCTACTGCTGCCATTTTCCTAAGCAACATTCTTAATCTCACAGATAAGTGTAGCTCTCAGGCCTTACCAAAGAAGCATAGGAACTAGTACAGAAGCAGCAGATAGGAACTAGTACAGAGATACACACCTGATTATACTGCAGAAAACAACTGACTATAGGCTACCCATCTCCAATTGACACATTTATAGAAAGCATTCTACATCCAAGGCTCAGGAAAGATTTTTGGAAGAAGGAATAGATACATCATAAGAGCTAAATAGCCAAAGCATCTGGTATATGAGATAGTACTAGCTGTATGTAACTAGGACCTGATCAATGACATTCTTGATTGACTTGTCAACATGAATGGGGCAAAATCTCATAAAATTCCTGTAGGCCCCACCAGTAGTTGAAGAACTACAGTCAAATAACAACTGCTGAGAAAGGGAGAATCAGGGACAAGCTTCCCAATAGCTTATACAATCTCAAATAATCAACTCTAAACATGTGTGCTACACTAAATGAACTTAGCATGTTGTATTTATAAATCTATACATATATGTAGCAATAATAAATTTAAGATGCCATGAATTTAAGAAGTTTTAAACTGTGCAAAAGAGAAGATGAAGTTAGAATATGGAGGATGGGAATGATGTTAATATACAGTACTTATAAAAAAAACTTAAAAACTGTATCTTATACAGCAATACATCAAAATGACATAAGGCTTATGTCTATTGCAACCATGCTGTTTCCTTTAGATAAAAATATAAAATTAGAAAGAGAAATCAAGAGGATATTTGCATACATATGTAACTGCAACTACCAAGTAAATCTGAAACATAAAAGTGTTTACATATCAAATACAGTACGAGATTTGTTTTGTTGTTGTTGCTGACTATAATGTTACACCATCAAGACAATATATTTTTCATTTAGAATAAAATATTTTCTACTGAGAAAATAATCATAGACCTTTTTATGTGACTACTAAGACTACATAATTTTGTTAAATTGTTTGTTTTGAAGATAAGGTTTACTGTTTCTTTTATTTATTCACTTTACATCCTGATTGATCACTGCCCTGCCTCCAAGTTCCTTCTCACATTCCTTCCCCCATCCTCCTTCCCATTCTTCTCTGAGAGGGTGGAGGAACCCTCTGGCTATCCAGCCACCCTGGCACATCAAGTTCCTTCAGGGCTAGGCACATCCTCTTCTACTGAAGCCAGGAAAGGTAGCTCAGTTGGGGTAATGGATTCCTCTAACACACAATTATTTTTATTCATTAAGCTACTTCAAGTAATCTATTGGTTGCAATTTCTTTCCCTTTGGCCTTATTTTACCATCATATACTATATCTGTCAAAAAAAATTAGTAACTATGTTCAAAGACCAAATTAGATTAGATTCACATTCAAGGAACAGAACTTGAGTTTTAAAACTTGAAAAGAAACCCTTCAAGAGTCATGTAATTACTAGGGTGTTATCAAAAAATTATTACTGCCAGATATTCCTCATTTGGAAGGAAGGTTTTGCAATGCCACAGGGCAGTGCAAAGTTATAAATGGTGACATGCAAATGAGTCAGGAAAGCACATACTTTGGTGTTCTGCTGCCCCATTTGTTAATGGAAAATGCAACATCAGACGGCATGCCTTTCATGGAGAATGACGTATCTAGGACATTGGCTGGGATTTATAGTCAACCATCTCTCTGCTGCCTCATTGGCTTTTACAATTCATTTCAATTTCTACTTACCGAAGAGAAATCATAGTGTTTAGATTAGTGTATAGCCCTACCATGCTTCTGTTGGTTGCTTCTTTTACTTTTGATTATTTTTTTAATTTAACTAATTTATTTATGTGATACTTCCCAAGATCATGACTTGCAAAATAGTTGTGCCTTCCTTATAACATCTCCAGTACAAAACTCTTGCTAAGCAATTGATCTGTATTTGAAATTCTAACTTGACTTCAATACCATCTTTATTTTTTAATTAAAAAGACCAATTTTAGTTTTTCTTTCTTTCATTACCTAGAGGAAGTGGTTTTTTTTAAGACTAAATAAAAGATGGCATGCTTCAGAGTAAATATCTAAAAGGTCTAAAAATTGAAAATCACTTTAGTGTTTCCTATATTAGAACATTCAGTTTTATCATTAGTCAGCATTTTAGCATTATTCAGGGTTAATAAGCAGAGGTGACATCTGAATTTTTTGACACTTCCAGCTTTTCTTCTGACCCAGTTTTAAAATTTCTTCTATGATAATTAACTATTACTTTTTGCCTGTAAATAAAAAATCACTTGGATAGGCTGTCTGTTATTATTATTAGCCTGGTAGAATCAAATATCTTACTATAGTTTTATCTGTAGAAAATAATGATGTCACAAATTATTTGTCCTGAATCAAAATAATTAAAATATGAAACAATAATTTTTATTTTATTTACATGTACTGACTTTTTTGAAAAGCTCTATGACCATGTACTATGCAAATATATATATATATGTGTGTGTGTGTGTGTGTGTGTGTGTGTGTGTGTGTGTGTGTGTGTCTGTATGTGTGTGTATGTTTATTTGCCAATGAGGCACTATGCAATATATATATATATATATATATATATATATATATGTATATATATATATATATATATAGTATATATATATATATTATATATATATATATACAATTGTTTGAGTGCTTAATTGTTATATTTCTGAACATGGTACCACAGTAAACTTTTAATAATAATTACTTAAAATGTAAAGTCAAGTTCTGTTAATCATTAAATAATACTGAAACAAATATGGAAGCCCTTCTATGTATGTGATAGAAGTATGTGATAGAAGTAATATTTGAAAAGAGGTTAGTAGGAAAGAATCATGTTAAGTCAAGAGCAGTTAATAATGAGAAGACAGAGGTTCTGTCAAGTCAAATTTCTTTCTTTCTTTCTTTCTTTCTTTCTTTCTTTCTTTCTTTCTTTCTTTCTTTCTTTTTTTTTTCCAGACAGGGTTTCTCTGTGTAGCCCTGGCTGTCCTGGAACTCACTCTGTAGACCAGGCTGGCCTCGAACTCAGAAATCCGCCTGCCTCTGCCTCCCAAGTGCTGGGATTGAAGGCGTGTACCAACACTACCTGACTCAAGTCAAATTTCTATTCAGGAACTTGCTGATGAACAGAAATAGCTTTTATGGAGAGGGAAAGGAGATACACTAAGACAATGGACCCAAGTTTCCATGTTAATGAGGTCTTTCTCATCCATGAGTTAGGCTCTTTCTCTCTTGCCCACAGTGTAAGAATCTGTGACCCCTTGTGGCTAATTTCAAACAGATACATTACTTTCCTGCAACTTCATTCACACGTTCTATGTTAGTCGTTGCATTGAACTGAAGATGACAAAGGGATCTAACAAAAATCAATAAAAGTTTTCAATGCCTAGATCATTTAGCCCTCAGTAGGACCTCTCTAGAATTTCAAATTCTAAGGGGAAAAATGAGGCCTCTTAAAAGGGTTAGAGAAAGCACAGGCAGAAATCATTCTGTCCAAGATAAATTCACCCCCAAAAAGCTGCCCTGTACAAACCACAGACAAAATGCATTTGGTACTAAATGTCTACTTTCTATAAATATAGTGCTAACATACTGCCTATCTTTTTAACTCTCAGAAACATTTTGTTCTCTTCTCACTTTTTAAAACCTATAAACCATTATCTATAGTTTGTGCTACAAATTCTAAAAAATCTTGTATTATAGTAATCAAATATTTCTTCTAGCACAAAACATAAAACAGAAGGACATTTTTCTATGTCAGAGAGGAGAGGTGTTGGAATAGCTATATTTTATCACTGTATTCAAGAACCCATCTGTTCTTGTTGCCAGATAGTATTAGTTATTTTGCACCAAAACAACATGTTCTTTTAAAGTAGTTGATTTGTTCTAGTACACTGTTATCTTCCCTGCTAAACAGATTGAATCAGCAAGTATTACTAGGGTCCTAAGAATTTGCATCTGTAACAAGTTCTTGTTTGTGCTGATATTGGACCAATTTTTTAAAAACTGAAATATGGATGAAAATAAAATGGAAAGAGATGAAAGTAACAATATGAAGGTATAGATTTTTTTTAAAGATTATTTTTATTTTTAGTTACATGTACATGTGAGGTTCTGCATGTGCATATGAAATGTGTGTGCAGGTGTCCACAGAAGCCAGAAAAGTGTATCAGATCTCCTGTAGCTACAGCTGTGGGTAGTTGTAGGCAACCCAATGTGGGTGTTGGGAACCAAACTTGGGTTTTCTGAAAAAGCAGCAGTTGTTCTTAACCACTGAGCAATCAGCCGCAAGACATATATTTTTTAAATAAATAGTGAAATTAGAAAAAAAAAAGTTTTAGAGAAACCTTCACCATGTTGCTGCTTCTACCCAAAATAATTGAGCAACACTTTATATGGGACTGTTGTGCCAGGAAGAATTTTTGAACCCCAAAAGACAACCAAGGAGCAGATTCTGATGCAATTGCACTAGAGTCTCTTTATTTAACCTCAAGCTTGAGAGACACCACCATCTGGGAGGGCACAGCTTATGTTCAGCTGTAGGTAAAGTTCTCAAGCTTTTTGTCTTTTAATATGGAGTCCAGTCTCAAAATAGAGTAGGTGTGACCTCTCAAGACAAGATGGTTTTAAATTTCTATTAAAGTTGAGACAATAATGAAAATAAAACCTTGCAATACAGCCTGATATGAAAGAGCTTTCACAATGGAGATGAGGAATAAACAATACAAATTGTTCTTTCTTATTTTTCTGATACTCTGATTCTATAAATCTCTCTCTCTCTCTCTCTCTCTCTCTCTCTCTCTCTCTCTCTCTCTCTTTGTGTGTGTGTGTGTGTGTGTGTGTGTGTTTAGGAAAAGACATAATTACTTCTGTTGACAATTTTAGCATTATCAGCTGTGTGGCTATTTCTTGGTTCCCCATCAGCAAGAAACGTAGGATAGATCCAAAGGTGTGGGCCTGATTTCTCATCACATATCTCCTTAATTTTCCTCATCTTTCCTTCCTGCCTCAGAAAGTATTATTTTAGAATTTCTCCCTCATGTATAAAGGGAATTTTCCCCAGAAAGATACAGATCACTGACCAATTTAATCTTAGAGCCATCCTGATCTTATCCTGTGCCTGATGAGGTTTGTTTTATGGTTTTCTTACAATAATATAGGGAGTAAGCACATTTCATACAATTCTGAGGAGAGGAGGCAAACAAATTGTTTTTGAGTGGTTTCATGGATTAAGAGCATAAAAACTGTCATTTCTCATCCCCATATGTGTCCCTATTTCTATTTCACTTTCATTTTATATCATTCTTTTTGCTACATTAAATTTTGGGTCAGATCCTTGCTTAACTCTATGTACAAATATGTTACCCATGTAAGATAAGTTCATCTAAAGCTGGTGATTTTACACTTTCAAGATTTCTAAGGTAAAAATCAATAATTGATGTTAAGTATTTGCAATTATTTCTTCTCTTATAAATAAATTAGTAGCCAGTTTTTTTTCACAGTGTCCTTTCTCAGTGAAAGCTAGAAGTCTTCAGAGTCTGATTGAAACCAGCTAATTTTGCCTTACTAGCTTATCTTTTTGATAAGAATTGAAGACAGAAACTGGTTAGATAGTATCAGGACAGGAATGCTGAAAATGAGTACTCCTAATTCTTGTCTTTCACTTTGAACAGAAGCTGGCAATGTCCTTGGTTCTGTCTTGGCCAAAAAAGGGCTATTGTTCCAGATCTGGTTTCTTGCTACCCTTTACCCCATTTACATAAATTGATACACACAAGATCCCTGAACCTGTGGTTCTCAAAGACCCTACTTTTGCAGCATCATTCTTATTTGAATCAGTCTCCCTTAAAGATACGTTGCATTCTAGAAAAATTAAGTTTCATCAATACATACCTTTCATTGAAACTTAAGCCCAAAGTAACAGCTATTTTCTGGTAGTTGATTGAACTTTTGGTCTATTTTGGAAAAATGATCAATCAGGACAATTTGTAAAGGCCCTCTAACCATGCGCATATCTTGCTGTTCCTCATTCTTTATTCTTTAATTTTTGGAGCCAAGTGGCTGGATCTGGTCTATTTCATCTGTTTGTTATCACAAAATTAGCCTTTTTGTCTAGCACTCTGGTTATTCTGTTATTTAGACATAAATTTCATGTTCATACATTCCTCGTTTCAGGTAAAATAAGAACTTTTTCCATAAAAGATTAGCATTTTAAAATAGTCAATTTTAGGGAGGAGACTTGCAGAACACCAAGAGCATCTTACCTTCCAGTGGAAACATTCAAGGGCCCCATCTTTGAACCCTGCCTGACCACCCATACTAGTTAGATCTTCTTGCCACACCAGTTGGTCTGCCTGGGACAACCAATAGAGGTTAGTGGTGAGCTCAATTCCTGGAAACCTATTGTTTATCTCTGGCCTGGCTTCCCCCTGTCTGAAGAAGCCTTCCAGGACCCCAAGAGCATCCTGCCTACCTCACACACATAAACCTTCAGAGGCCCTAAAACTAACCATCTTGAAAACTTGCAAGACCATCCATTCTAGTTGGAACTGCCTACCAACCCAACTGGTCTGCTTGGGATAGCCTACAGAGCTGGACCCACCCAACACTCTAGCTGGATCTAATGGTGAAATAACTTGCAAAGTAGGGTTCACCCTAGACACAGCCTGCAGAGGGGCCTGCATGAGGTACAGCCAACATAGGAGTTTAGGTTTCCTAATCTCAATTGTCTGGCCCATGTCTTACCCTACCTTCCAAAGAAATACTGTTTGCCATCAGGAATATCCAGCCAACATCAGAGAAAACCAGATGCCTAAAAGACAGCATAAAAAATACAAATAAGACCTAAGATAATATGGCACCACAAGAGTCCAGATATCCTGCTATAGCAAGCCCCAAATTTCCTAATGAAACTGAAGCACAAGAAGAGAATCTTAAATCCAGTCTTATAAAGATGATAGAAGTCTTTAAAGAGAATATCAATAAATCCCTTAAGGAAATACAGGAAAATACAGTCAGACAGGTAGAGGCAGTAAAAGAGGAAGCAAATAAGTATAAAGAAATACAGGAAAATTTAATTAAACAGGATTAGAATAATAAAGGATAGGAATAAAAGTGTCCAAGACCTGAAAAGGGAAATAAAATCAATAAAGAAAACACAAACTGAGGCAATCAGGGTGATGGAAAACCTAAGAAAGAGGTTAGGAGCTACAAATATAAGAATCACCAACAGAACACGGATGAAAAATGAAAGAGAGAATCTCAGGTATAGAAGATACAATAAAAGAAATCAATAAATATATCAGTCAAAGAAAATGCAAAACCTAAAAAAGTCTGTGATACAAAACATCCAGGAAATTTGGGACACTTAAAAATAATCCTAAGAATAATAGGTATACAAGAAGAAGATTTCCAGCTCAAAGGCCCAGAAAACATCTTCAAGAATATCAAAGAAAAAATATTCCCTAACCTAAAGAAAGTAATGCCTATAAAGATGCAAAAAGCTTACAGAACACCAAACAAACTGGAGTAGAAAAGAAAATACTCTCATCACATAATAATCACAACACTAAATATACAGAAAAAGGAAGAATTTTAAAAGCAGCAAGGCAAAAAGGCCAAGTAACATAAAAAAAAAGAGACTTATCTGAATTACATCTGATTTCTCATCTAAGACTCTAAAAGCTAGATGGGACTCGGCAGAGGTCTTCCAGATGCTAAGAGACCACAGATTTCAGTCCAGACTACTATACCCAGCAAAACATTCAATCACCATAGATGAAAAAACCAAGATATTCCATGACAAAACCAAATTCAAGCAATACATTTCTGTTAATCCAGTGCTACAGAGAATACTAGAAGAAAAATTCCTGCCCAGTGAGACTAACTATAATCAAGAAAACACAAGAAATAAATAATTTAACACCATTAAAACAAATTGAAGAGAAAGAAACAAACTCAAGTACCACAAACATCAAAATTACACGAAGTAACAATCATTGGTCATTAATATCTGTCAACATCAATAGACTAAATTTTCCAATAAAAAGTCACAGGATAACAGGATGGATGCATGGACAGAAACCATCATTCTGCTATCTACAGGAAACACAACTAAGCAAAAAGTATAGTGATTATCTCAATATAAAGGGCTAGTAAAATGTTTTCTAAGTAAACATACACAAGAAACAACCTGGAATAGCCATTCTAATATTTAATAAAACAGACTAGACTTCTAACAAAAAGTAAGCAAAAGAGACAGGAAGGGCACTAAATACTCAGAGGAAAAAGCCATCAAAAACTTACAGTGGAACATGGAGAGCATCTTAAACAAATGGCACTGCTCTGCATGTCTACATGTAGAAGAAATGCAAATATATCCATATTTACCAACCCACATAAAACTCAATTCCAAATGGGTCAATGACCTCAATTTAAAACCAGATACACTAAATCTAATAGAAGAAAAAGTGGGAAACAGCCTTCAAAGCATTGACACAGGAAAAAATTTCCTGAACATAATACCAATCCCTTAGGTGCTAAGGTCAAGAATTAATAAATAAGGCCTTGAGAAACAGAAAAGCTTCAGTAAGGCAAAGGACACTGTCAACAGGCCAAAATGGGAGCTTACAGATTGGGATTACATCTTCACTAATGCTTCATCTGAGAGAGGGTGGCCAATATCCAAAATATATAAGGAACTCAAGAAGTTAGGCTCCAAAAAAACAAATAACACAATGAAAAATGGGGTACAGAACTAAAAAGAGAATTCTCAGCAGAGGGATCTTGAATGCCAGAGAAGCACTAAACAGGAATGCTCGATATTTTTAGTCATCATCGAATTTCAAATCAAAATGAACCTAAGATTCTACCTTACACCAATCAAAATGGCTAATATTAAATACTCAGGTGACAGCACATACTGGAGAGGATGTGGAGAAAGAGGAACACTCCTCCATTGTTCATGGGAGGGCAGATTTCTAAAAGTACTCTGGAAAGCAATCTGGCAATTTCTCAGAAAATTAGAAATAGTTCTGAAGACCCAACTGTGCCACTCCTGTGCATATACCCAAAATATGCTTCACCATACCCCACAAACACATTCTCCACTTTGTTCCTAGCAGCTTTTTATATAATAGACAAAAACTAGAATAAACCCAGATGTTCCTCAATGGAAAAATGGATACAGAAAATGTGGTTCATTCACACAATGTAATACTATTCAGCTATTTAAAAATGAGGACATCATTAAGTTTTTAGGCAAATAGAAACTAGAAAATATCATCCTGAGTGAGGTACCTGGACCCCAAAGGGCATGCATGGTATGTAATCACTGATAAGTGGATATTAGCCAAAGTTTCAGAATACTAATTGTCCCGGACCACTCTGCCCCAGGCTTTGGGGACATTGCGTTCCACTCGAGCTGCTGCTCTGTTCTGAGGGTCAGAGTCGAGCAAGAGAGAGAGAGTGGGGATGAAGGGGAAAAGACACAAAGAATGGAGACAAACCAGAGTGTGTGACCATGTCTCATTTCTCGTTTATTGTCTCTTTCATTGTCTCCTCTCTTGAAAGGAAATCCTGGGTATTTATAAGCACAAGCAGGGAAACACAGCTGAAGACTCTACCACGTGCACCATGCAGCTGGGGTCACTAAACAGCAAAACAAGATATGTGGGATAAACAAGATGTTTATTAGAGTGTGCTTCAGCTGTTGTAGGCTGTTGAAAACAAGTTTCTTGTCAGGGTATAGGGCTTGAGATGGCTGCAAAGTTGATAGTCGCTTTCTGCTAGAAGTTGGCTCCCAACAACTAATGAAGAAGTTAAACAAGTAGGAAGACTCAAGTGAGGATGCTTCAATCCCATTCAGAAGGGGGAACAAAATAATCATGGGAAGCAGAGGGAGGGAGGGATCTGAGTTATAGGGGAAATGAGAGGAATAGTGGTGGCAGGATCAGGGGTGTGGAGAGATAGGTTTGAGTCCCAGAGAGCCAGGAGAGTGAATGGAAACATTCACCTACCAGGGGTGGGGTTGGGGTGAAATGATTCTCTAGAAAGTTCCGGAGGTACAGGGTGAGAGAGGCTACCAGGAGTCAATGTAGTTGATCTTAGAAGAAATGCCAATCAGTGGGGATATGGAACCTGAAGAGACCACCTCCAGTACCCATATAGGACCCCCAGTGGAGCGATGGGACAACCACCCATCTACAAAACTTCTGGCCCAAAATTGATCCTGTCTAAAAGAAATACAAATACAAGATGGAGCAGACACTGAAGGACTTGCACTGTTCTGTTCACTTAAGCTTTATTCTGAAAAGTTAAGGCATGGAAAGAATGTCCATGAATAAAAGAACAGTAAAATAAAATCTACATTTGCATACAGTGGCATATTATTTAGCTTTTGAAAAAAAGAAGTGTTTACACTTGTGACAGCATAAGTTGACATAGAGGAAAAGATGCTAAGTGAACTGAGCCATATACAGGAAGACAAATACTGTCTGGTCTTACATGATCTAAAAGAAGCAGACCTGTAGAAGCAAAAGGAAAGCCACAGCAAAGAAGGCATGGGAGATAGAGAAATTCTAAGGCAATAACAAAGGAGCTCAAATTTCAGTTATGCAAAATATATAAGACCTGGAAATCCCCCATATTGCTTAGCACCATAACAAACAATGATACATTATATCTTTAAATTTTTCTAGGAGGGTAGATGTTATATCAAAATAATAATAGTAGTAATGAGAATAAAATAAGGAAATCTTGATCAATTATGGATATGTTATGACTTCATACACATATATTTATTCTTTAAATAATACAGATATTTACATTAAATATGTATAGCTTTTTGCGATATCACTCTAAGTTACAAGATTGCTTTTAAAAGCACAATGTCTTGTTAACATTAAAGCAAGATATTTATACATTAAGAGCTCACTTCTAAATCAGTAGTAGACTCACCATTTCACTTTACCATTGACAAGTGGAGTTAAAATTCTGCAGACTCTAATTTATTAAAATTTACTACTGAAGTGGGAATGACAGGGATTTCTTTCTACTTCTCAGTATGGGACTACAGTTTTATTAGAATGCTTGCCCTGTGAGCTCAGCAAGAAGCATGTTATAATTAGATGAGTATTACAATGGAGACCTTGTTAATGGGATTTTTGAGAAATAATAAAAAGGAAAACCTATAAGAGTACCTCTATTAGACTCCATGTAAGTAAGGGAAACCTGTCTTATGGGACCACTAAAGAAATTGTCATAAATTAGTTAACTGAAGGTCAAAAGAAAAATAAAGACATGATATGCCTTGAGAAACACTGTGAAAGTAATCATTACAAGTAAGAAACTGATGGTCAGAGGTGCCTCTGCATGGTTCTAATATGAAAGTGAAGGTTGCTATTAGGATAGCAGAGATTCTGTCTTTATTTTGGTACAAATTTAAGGCCACTTATCAACACTATCAAAATAGATTTTTCTCTAAATTCTAATTATGAAATAATGAAACATCCTATAAAGGAAATATTTTCCTACAATGTATTTCACATTATTTTGCTTTGAGACTAAATAAACAATGTAATGCATATTTTAAGCATTTATATTTTCTGGATATATACAAAATATGCTAATTGCTTTAAAAGCCAGAGTATAAACAAAATATAGAACATAATCTTGCACAATCCACAATTGAGGATAATTTGGACTTATTTTTAATCATTGTACATTTGAATTTATATGTATAATATTAATGTACCTATTTTGTATGGCTATTTTTCTTTTTTTTAACTTATCTTTTATTGGATATTTTATTTACATTTCAGATGCCATCCCCTTTACCCATTTCTCCTTCCTAGAAAACCCCTATCCCGTGCCCCCTTTTCCATTTTGCTTTTATACAATTTTTTTAAATGTTAATCAAAGGCTTTATAAGTATGGTAATGCTCAGTCAGAAGTGTAACCCAATACCCAACCTAGATATGTAAACTATCTTTGACTGGTGGAGACATGTGAACTTCTGCCTCCATGCCCCCTCTCTCTTTCCCTTTCTCTCTCTCATTACCTAGCTTCTCATCTACTTCATCTTCTCCTCTCCTTACTCCACCTTTTCCTCTCTGTCCTCCTTCCCCCTTAGCTCCTCCTACATATCACCCTTCATGTTAAAATAAAACTTTTCTCTCAAAATACAATTAGAGCATAATTATTCCTATTTGTACCAGTGAGGTACAAGATAGCCTTAATACCCAGTCCCTCCTCTTTTTTGACTAACCAGAACCTCTGTCGTCTCTCTTGACTAGAACACTTAGTTTTGAACCTGGCTTTTTTCTTGGCTTTAGAATGAATGTCAGCTGAAAAACATCCACTCAGATCTTTTCTCTCAAGGTAAATAGCCAGGATTGGCTATGAGACTATAGGTCTTCAACCCCGTCAGAAATCCAGAATGACTAAATTAACTGAAGTTATAGGAAGCACTAAGCATAGCTTCTAAGACTTAGCCAATTTATAGAGACTGCTGAACACCTGAACAGCCCCTATACTATCTATCAATTTTATGGAATGTTTAAATTTAGTTGGTCATTTTATTTCTGTGAGTTACTTTTTTTCACTATCTTGGAAAGATCACATGAAGCAGCCTTAAAAATAATTTCAGATACTTTCATCTAATCAGTTTGAACTTCCTCCAAAGGAAGTTAAAGAAAATGAAGTCTTTTTCCCCAGCATAACTCTGTTCTTCCCGTGTTAGGATTAAAAAGATAATCCTATTCTCAAGGAAGAATAAAGACAGATAATATAAGATGTGCTGCATTAGTTGAAGCTTCATTTTCAGTGCCTGGTTTTGATGCCTCTACATGTCCTTCAGGGATGTGAGGGCAGGAAGAGTAAAAAAGGGTGACTTTAACCTTGTATCAGATTTTTCATATCTGCATGAGAAAATTAACTTACTAGAGTTAGACTCTCAGCTCATACATGGTTGTGTATAGTAGACTTTTCTTGGGTGGACACAACATATGTGTCTGTGTCTATTCACGATAAAAGGGAATCTTAGGCAGACCAAAGTGATGACTGCATGCATGCATGTCCAGTTTTGTGAACCAATGAATTTGGTTCAGAACTACTAAAAGGAGCAGAGATAACTCAAAATTGGTTGTACCAGCAGCAAGCCTCCACTAACACACATCATGACTCAGAAATTTGCCACTCTGGAGTTCTCTACACAGCTTACAAACAATTCAACACTCAGTATGAGTATGTTTTCTCTGTGTAATTAAGCTATCAAAGTTCTGCAGTCCTCAGCAATTGTTTATCCCTTTCACACTGCTAGATAGAGGCCTTTTTATCTTAGATTTGTGAGCTTTGCTTTACCCCCTAACACTGATGACCATCTTCCTCTCTCCCAGAGAGAATGTTTTAATTTAGAAGAACAAAACATGGTGAACCTCAAATTTTCAATGCCTACCGGAAGATAAAATTAGTTGCATGTGAATTTAATGGTTTCTTAATGCTTACATTTGAGCAATTGCTGTCAGAGCACTTAAAATATGTTTTTTTTTTCTGTTCAATATTTGGTATTATTTACAGCGTTGGAAAACATGGTGTTGCTGCAACATAGACAGTATGTGGTTTTTTTCTACTTGTTTGAGAAGAAAACTGGCAACTAAGTTACCACCTATGAGAGTAAATATATGTTGCAGGATTGCTATACATGTTTGTGCTCTAAACAGCAAGATAGAGGGTTGCTAATTATTTTATACTACTGTTTATGTCCCAAAGTATATCTTTTCCTACTTCATTTGTGACTGCATGTCACTTAGGGAGTGGTTTGCATAGGAGTTATAGGTAAACACTAAAAGATAAGCATCTTATTGTTGCTTTTTTTGAGACTAGGTCTCACTTCAGTGGCCTAGAACTTGCTGTGTAGATCAGGCTGGCCTCAAACTCACAGTGATAACTGCTTCTGCTTCATGAGTACTAGGATTACAGGCATCCCTCACCATTTCTAACTCATACTTTTATTATTTTTAATGTTCAATTTAAAAATACATGACAAAAGACATCACATAGGGTTATATATATTACCTTTACCTATATGCATACATTGAATTGGTCTTAACTTTTATTTATTTACTTTTATTATTTTCATTAAATTATTTTATTTACATTCCAAAAGTTGCCCTCTCCTTCCAGGTCCCAGCTCCCTGAGTACTTCACCCCCCATCCCCAGCTCTGAGAGAGTACTCCCTCACCTGACCACTCACTCCCACCTCTTCCTACCAGTATCCCTCTTCCCAAGGGCATCAAGTTTCCACACTATTAAGCACATTCTCTCCCACTGAGGCCATAAAAGGTAGTTCTCTGCAGCACATGTGCCTGGGGCCACAAACCAGACCAAATGTATATGCTCTTTGGTTTTTGGCTTAATCTCTGGGAGCTCTATGGGGTCAGGTTAGTTGATATTGTGGTTCTTCCTACGATGTTGCAAAACCCTTCAGCTCCTTCAGTTCTTCCCTTAACTCTTCCATTGGGATCCCCGACATCAGTCGAATGAATGGCTGTAATTATCTACCTTTGTCTGCGTCAGCTGATGATATAGCCTTTCAGAGATCAGCCACTCTAGGCTCTTGTTTGCACGTATAATGAATATGGCCTTAGTAATAGTGATGGGATTTGGTGTGCATGCATGGGTTGGATCCCAAATTTGGCAAGTCACTAGGTGGCCCTTCTTTCAGTCTCTTCTCCATTTTTGTTACTGCATTTATTTAGACAGGAACAATGTGGGTAAAAATTTTTGAAGATGGGTGGATGGACCCCTGCCTTAACTGGGGGCCATGTCTAACTACTGGAGGTGCTCTCTTCAGGTTCCATCTCCCCACTGTTGGGCATTTCAGCTGATATCATCACCACTGAGTCCTGGAAGCCTTTCATATCTCAGGTCTCTGGGACTTTCTAGAGGGTCCCCCTGCTCCCTAACCCCCAATACCGCATATTTTCATTCATTCTCCTGGCCCTCTGGGTGTCTCTTTTCTCTCCCCATATCTGATCCTGACTCTCATTTTTCACTCCTCTCTTCCCTCTCCAAACAAGTTTCCTCCCTCCCTCTGCCTCCCATTATTATACTGTTCTCTTTTCTAAGTGGGATTGACATCCTCACTTGGGCCTTCC
This sequence comes from Rhabdomys dilectus, assembly GCA_019844195.1. Lineage (NCBI taxonomy): Eukaryota > Metazoa > Chordata > Mammalia > Rodentia > Muridae > Rhabdomys > Rhabdomys dilectus. The sequence continues at coordinate 28,714 of JADRCG010006564.1, forward strand.
TTCTGTTTAACTTCTTTGGATCTGTGGGGTGTATCATGGGTATTCTAAAATTTTTTGGTTAATATCCACTCATGCATGTCCTATGGGGTCTGGGTTACCTTACTCAGGAAGATATTTTCTAGTTCCATCCACTTTCTTGAAAATTTCATGATGTCTTCATTATTTTTTCTTTTTGTTATCTTTTTTGGATGAGTAAAAGATATTTTTATTTTAAATATACATATATAAGCACAGGGTAGATATAATTTCTATGACTGCTTTAAGGGGAGATTCTCTGGTTGATCTAAGGCATGCATACCCTGCTTTACCCAAATGTTCTTGGGGAAAAGGCAGAAAGAGAAAAGGTGGGCTCTGTTTTCTTTGATTCTTTCCTAAACCACTCCAATAGAAGTCTCCCTTATGTCTTTCTGTAGTAGCATAGGTTAGGAGATAAAAAGTGACCAGAGAGACTTCCTGTGAATCTTCTGTATATCTTTTTTTGTTTGTCTCTTCTTCTCCTTCTCTGTCTCTGTCTCTTTGTCTCCCCATGTTTGTCTCCTTGTCTCTGTCTGTTTTTGTCTCTCTGTCTCTCTTCCTCTTTGTGTGTGCATGGGGGTATGTGTGCATGCATGTGTATGAGTGTGTATTTGTGTGTGTGCTTGTGCGATTCTCTCTTTTGGTCTCTTTCCCTCTCCCTTTCCCCTCCCCCCTCCTCCCTTCCCTTCCCCTTTCCCATTCTTCCTCTTCCTCTTTTTCTCTGTCTCTCTCTCTCTCTCTCTCTCTCTCTCTCTCTCTCTCTCTCTCTCTCTCTCTCTCTCTCTCTCTCTCTCTCTCTCAGAAAAAATACAAAATAGAAAAGGAAGGCAGTGCTACTACTAATTAAATAATCTCCTTGCCTTGAAAAATATAAATATCCCCAATTTATTCAATTCGGGATGTACTTTTGTAAGGGTGTAGAAAGTGATCTGGAACCTAAATCTTAGACTAGAACACAGAAGTAATTTCAGGCAGGAATCCAAATCTTAGGTTAGAACAAAGAAATAGGCTTTGGACATGAAAATGAATTTGGGTTAGGTCAGAGAAGTTGGCTTATATATTTTGGTCATCCTGATAAGGCCTTAGAAACAGTGATCCTGAGAGTGTTCACATAATTGTGTTTAATGCCTTGCTTGTTCTTTGACTATTTGTGTTTATTGTCTTGCTTGTTTCTTGACTATTTGCATCTATTGTATTACTAAACTGTCAACCTAGAATGATGAATACATTCATGTAATTAAAATGTTATAAAAGCAAAAAGGAGAAGGGGAGATGGGATAGAGGGTTCTAGGGAGGGGAAATGGGGAAAGGGGATGACATTTGAAATGTAAATAAATAAAATATCCAATAAAAATTGTTGAAGAAAAAAGAGAAAGAAAGTGATCTGAAGAGAAGCTTGAGTTCTTTAGCCACTGCCTGTAAGGAGACAACCAGGGGCAGCAGGGTCTGTGTTCAATCAGAGAAGATGTACCTAACCCTCAAGAGACTGAAGGCCCTAGGGAATTTAGAGTTCAGGTGGGGTAGGGAGTGCAGGGTGGGGACAGCCTCGTGGAGACAAGGGTGTGGGTTGCAGGTATGGGATGCAGAATAGTCAGAGGTTACATAGGGGGTGGGGGAATAAAATCTGGAGTATAAAACAGAAAAACAAAGAAAAAAATTAATTATACACATTTCTCTGGCCTGCTTGCAGGATACAGAACTAATTTGGCATTTTGTAGGCTTGATGTTGTAGCTGCTAATGTAGTAATTGTTGTGTAACTATATTGAATCTGTATTCAAATTTACAATCATTGTAAGCATTTATATAAAGCCTATCTTAAAGTGTTCATGTGAATTTAATTTTGCTTTTTCAATAATAAGTTAGGTAATGCATCATTCTGTTGTCAGTTCAGAAGTACAAATACTTCAGATAAATCAAAAGTGCTCCCTAATACCTTCACTTTTAATAGCTGAGTAGTATTCTATTATGTAAATAGACCACATTTTTTGTATCCATTCTTCCATTGAGGAACATCTGGGTTGTTTCCAGCTTCTAGCTATTATAAATAATATGTTCTGGCTGCTATAAACATAGTGAAGAATGTGTTTCTGAGGTTTTGTGGAACATGCTTTAGGTATGCCCAGGAGTGGTATACATAGATGTTCTGATAGATCTATTTCCAATTTTCTGAGGCTGAAGAAGGCTTATTTTTTTTCCCAGTCTGCTTTTATGCCGTTTTAAGTATATGCAAATAATAATGTCAGTTCTAGGTCAAGGAACAAACAGGGCAATAAATATAAATAATCAAGCAACAAGCAAGGCAATAAATAAAGTCCAGTAAATACTGTTTCTAGGGGCTTATCAGCATGACCAAGACAAAAGGAATGCTACACATTCCTTGACTGAGCCTGCTCTGGGCTTTGCATTAGCCCAAATGTATATTCTTAATCTGAGCCTATTTTCTGAGTCCTAGTCCAAAGTCAAATTCCTACCAAATTCTTATAAGTCAGCCCGAAAAGTACTCTACAGAGGGCCTTGAGTGGGAGAGGGAACAAAAAGGGGAAGGGGGGAATATGATCAGGTATGGGGAGAGGACAGGACTGAAGCCCTGAGGGCCAGCAGAAAGAATGGAAACAGGCAACCTTGAAAGGTAGGAGGTGGGGACTTCAAGGAGATCTGAGAGGTGGGAGACTCTCAGGACTCAAAAGGAGGGACCTTGGATGAAGTGTTCTATAGTGGGGAGGGGAAACTTGTAGAGTCCATCTCCAGTAGAGGTGCAGGACATCAAGTTTAGGGATAAGGTTGCCATCCCATAGTCAAAAGCTCTGACCCAAAATTGTTCCTGTCTAAATGAACTGCAGGAATAAAAATGGAGAAGAGCCGGAGAGAAAGGATGTTCAGTGACAGACCCAAATTTGAATCCAGCTCAAGGGGACAGACACCCCAGGGGCTGCAGTGTTACTGATACTGTGGTGTGCTTGTACACAGGAGCCTAGCATGGCTCCCCTCCTAGAGTCCCAACATGTAGCTGAAAGGGTCAGATGCAGATACTAGTTCCCAACCAATGGAAGAAGCAGGAGACCACTGTGGTTGAATTGGGGAAAAACTGGAAGAAGCTGAGAAGGAGGGTGGCCCTCTGTATCCCTGAGATATCTCCGACACTGAACCACCAAACAGGTAGCATATACCAGCTGATATGAGGCTCCTGATACATATAAAGCAGAGGACTTCCTGGCCTCAGTGAGAGAAGATACACCTAACTGTAGAGAGACTTGAGGTCCCAGGAAATGCGGAGGTCTGTTGGGGTGGAAGTGGGGTGGGGACATTCTCTTGGAGATGGTGGGGGAGTTATAGGATGGGGAGTATTCAGAGGACAGACCTGGAGGGGGATGAAGAGTAGACTGTAAAATTGAATTAATGAATAAAAAAAGTTTAAATGGGACTTCTCAGCCAGTTGTAGGAGATGTAATCTTTGAGTCCTAGCACTAAGAAGCAGAAAACAAAACATAAAGAAAGAAAGAAAGAAAGAAAGAAAGAAAGAAAGAAAGAAAGAAAGAAAGAAAGAAAGAAAGAAAGAAAACAAAATTAATTTCTTTAGAAGTTAACATAGTAAAGACATGTTACCATTCTTTTACATGTTACTGGGTGGTTATATATTCCAAAACTCTCTTGATTTTCTTTTCATAAATGATCATTTGACATCTGTTTTGGTTTATTAAACTACTGACTACTGCCAGAATTATATGATTATACCATTGGATAAGGTATCTACTTTTCTTCTGTTCCCTCATAACCTGGTAATACCTAATATTTTCTGAAAAGCTAATTAGCTTAAATTGTGAATACAAACAGGGATTCTGGAATAGGATTTTTGGTTTCAGATTCTGGCTCTGCTAGTAACTCTTATGAGCATCTTCCTAATAGTCACTTTGTTAACACAGACCACACAATACTCTTTATCATAAAATAATTTTACTTACTTCTTTTTTTCTTTTTTATGTGTGAATCTTTTTTAATTATAAAATCATAATTTTTACTTTTTAACACAGGGGTTATAAACATAAAAATTCAAGATGTGGGGAAGGGGATGACACAGGAGCATAGGTGTTCAGGGGGAGTACAAATATCTTTCAGATCAGGGTATCAGGTTGAAGGTTCAGGGGACAGGTCACTATGATTCTGCCTAAGATTCACTTGTCCTTATCTAAGTTCATACTTTCCACCAAGGCTGCCTATTTACAAGGTCTATGACTACTCAGGCTGGTAAATTACCTACTTCTTATGGTGTTCATAAATATAAAGTAAGGTAAATATTTAGATTCTATAGTTCATACTCACCATATATATGATTATACTCATCATATATTGTTTTTGAGACATGAAGAACAATACTGAAACACAGTCCATTTGTATAATTCTGGATCCTGCCCTGTGTACCACTGGTCACACACACATGTTGACAGGCATGAGAGATTCCTCTCATTCAGTTTCATCCCTCATTCTGTTTCCCATTCAGTTATAAAAAATCATGTTTTATCTGAACAAATGCTAGTTGGCATTGGCCTCCAAATTTTCAGGAATGATCATAGCTGTATAGCAGTGAGTTTAATGATGGCAGCAGGAAGAAACACATTTAATTTGGTACCCAGATTCTGTCATTCAGATACCAAAGGAGATTTTTTGTAACTTTGCCCTTTGATATCTGGGAGCTAAGCTAATAAACCTAATGCATCCCTTAAACATTTGTCTTACTTTAAGTTTACTCATATTTACATGCCATTTCAGAAATTATTCCAGGAAACATAGAAAAGGAAAGTGAAGAAAATGATAAAAATTGACAATATGTTAATTAGCAGATTATCATTATGGGCCTCTAGGAACAATCTTTTGGTGTTGATGTCTCTATAGATAACTAAGATGTTAGGAAATTTGACCAGGTGTAATTTCTATCATTTGAGGACTGAGACCAAGCTAGTTTGCAGCAAGTATTTTTGCCCACTGGCAAGAAAACCTTGAAATAGAAAAAAGAAAACTTTTCAAACCTTTGATGGTAGGAGCTGTCAAACTGTATGGGAATCATCTACCATAGCTTCCAGACTCCATATGAACCAAGGGAATATAGCATAGGATATCAACAACATCTCTTCCATATATTTTATTCTGTTAATTATTTTTATAAATATAATGTTTGTACACATTTTATAACATATAATCTAAAAGATATAAAAATATTAATGAGGCTTATTTTATTCCACACATTTTGACACTTAAACTTTTTCCCTCCAGAGGTAATTATTTTCAGCTCTTAGTATTGACTTAATTTATTTAATTCCATATTGGTAAGTAATATAAACATTTTGATATCTTAGTTTTGTAACTCATATTTGTTCTGCTTTACATCAATTAAGAATAGTGTATTGTTTTGAAAATAGTTTCCAGGAAGAAGGAATATCATTTGATCATACAATTAATTGCTGAATTGAATAATTATAGCATTGTAGCTCAAATATCATTTTTCATAATATCAAAGATAGTTTTTAATTGTTTCCTAGTTTCCAGATGTTAGCATTGGGAGTTTCTGTGTCATTATAAGCACCATATCTTTGTCATTACTATGTTCACCTGTTTTTTTGCTTTCTTAGAAAACATTCTTTGTTAGAGAGTTTATGGTTTCCCCCTTAATGCTTACATGCTAGTATTTTCTGAATCATGTACTTGGTATGGTTTTTAGTATTTTCTAATCTGGCCCATTGTGCCTATTGATCTCTATGTTCGTGCCTTTGATTTCTGGAAATATATTTGTTTTTGTTGTGTTTTTTATTCTTTGGGGGAAATTTGATTTCTATATATTTTTCTCTTCTTCATTCCTTCTGTATAATTTTCCTGGATTAAATATAAACTTGATGGTTTGAGACTTTTCTTTTTTATCTTATTTTTCAGATCTTACCTATGTTCCTATTTATTGACTTTATTGAATCTGTATTATGGTAGTGGTAGTTTTAATTTCAAAGAAAGTACTATTTAACCTATTCTTAATATCTTATTTTCCACTATCATTTATGTCATACCTCCAATGAATACTATCACAGCAACCTTTTTTTATTTCCCTTAGTGCTCTATTACCATTTATTAGAATTTCTATTATATTCATGATTTTATATATTGCAATATTTTTCTCCCTATATTTCATTTTCTTCATTTCACATTAGAAGCTTTACTCAGTATTTTAATCTTGAGATGTCAACTCACATCAAGAAGAGATTAATTACACAAGCAATTGCTTCAGCTCAAAATTGATTTCGCTTAAGGATGACCAAAGAGTAGATGAGCAACCAGAGAAAGAGTTCTATGTTGTACTACTGAATGCCAAAAAACTTTTCCCTAGGAAAACACTATCTTGTATCATCCTGAAGTATATGACTTCTATGCTATATTTTTTCTAGAAGAATGTCCAGCTTTTCATTTTTAATCTTTTAGTTACTTTGGTTTCTTTTGGGACTTGATAGACAAGGCGTTATCATGTATTTCAAGTCAATTTACAACTTGTTATATAGACAAAGTTAGCCTGGCTCAATCTCCCAATTCCTAGCATCACAGATGGGTGCTGCTATATCCTTTTTAAATGATTCTTAAAAGATAGTTTCATCTAAAACAACAAATAGGTCTGAAGAGATGGATTCAGCCATTAAAATCATATACTTCTCTTGCAGGAGACCCAGATCCAGTTTCCAGTGCCCATATTAGGTGGATCACACCTACCTGTAACCATAGTTCTAAGAGATACATCTGCTTCTAAACTCTGCTGGCACATGGGGGCATTCTGGAGTATGTATGTATATATATATATATATATATATATTAATCTTTTGAGTACCTATGAGTTAAATGATGTTAGATCAAATGTCAACTATGAATCATGCAGTTATATAGAACATGCCAGAAAGAAATAAAAAAAATATCAGGAATTAGTTCTAATCATGAGATGTAAAATTGTTTTGTTTTTCTTTAAAATTAGGTATAAAATGATATATTTGGGACTAAATTCATTTTTAACCATATATAAATATACATATACACATACATATACACATATATGTGTGTATATGCATATGTATACATATGTGTGTATGTATATGTATGTATATAATCATATATATGAAAAGACAAGAAAAAACATATAGAAACACTGGTTTTTAAAATATTTGACATACAACAAAAAGTTCAGTGATCTTAGAGAAGTGAGTAACAAATGGGAGTTTCTGCTTTTATTTCGGTTTATAGGTGAGAAGATCCAGATGTATCTTCCATGACTCCCTAATATTTGTCATGAAGGTGTGAATACAGGGAATATAAGTTATCTGAGCTTTTAAGAAAGATTAGTAGAATGGGAGTTTCATAGAAAGAAGTAGGCTTCCAAATGCAAGAGGCATAAAAATCTCCAAATAGGCATGATTAGAGAAAAAATTCTCCAGAATTTGTTAGAATCAGGATATCAAAAAACACTAAGTAAACAAATAACCCTAAAATATCACAAGAAAAATGACAACTTATATAAAAAGGAATAAATATTCTAATTACTCAAGAGTTTAGAGCACAAAATAAAATGTTTCAAGATCTGAAATTAAGTAACCTTGATTCTAAGAATGCCATACCTTGGAAATCTTTCAAAACTGATGAAGAAATAAAGGTAATTCATGATAAACACACCTTAAAGCAATTCATGAAATCCAAGCCAACATTTCAAAAATATTCTCAGTGAACTACTTTATAAGGAGGATGAAAGATAGCCTAACTACAGATAAACAAATTAGACAGGAAAAGGAACAACTGAGTCCAACACAAAATCTCAGAAAACCATCAAAATCAATATGCAAGCAGAAAAAGAAATACAAATAATCTAGTAAAATATAATATCACATGGCAAAACCATAGAAAATAAGAAACCCTTTTATATGATGAACTCAAATGTAAATGGCCATAACTCATAACTAAAAGATACAGATTAATATACCGTATTTTTTTTAAAAAGAGCCTAGTATATGCTGTATCCAAGAAACAAACTTTAAGAGTAAAGATACATGTCTTTAACTGTTCTACTGCTGTGAAAAGAAACCATAACCAAAGCAACTCTTACAAAACAGAGGATTTAACTGGGGCTTGCTTACAGTTTGAGAAGGTTAGTCCCTTATCATCAGGGTAGGAAGCTGACAGGCATGACACTACAGCAGGAGCTGAGAACTATTCATCCTTATATACAGGGAACACACAGATAGATAGATAGATAGATAGATAGATAGATAGATAGATAGATAGATAGATAGATAGATAGATAGATAGATAGATAGATAGATAGATAGAGACTCGGCTTTTGAAACCTCCCTCAAAGCTAAACATCAGTGACATATATTCTCCAACAAATTTTATACCACTTAATCCTTCCCAAATTGATTTTCATGGTGGTTGGACCAGCTTGCAATGCCACCAGCAATGGAGGAGCGTTCCTCTTTCTCCACATGCTAGCCTGCATGTGCTATCTCTTCAGCTTTTGATCTTAGCCATTCTGAATGGTGTAAGATGAAACCTTAGGATTGTTTTGATTTTCATTTCCTTGGTGACTAAGAACTGAACATTTATTTAAGTGCTTCTCAACATTTTAAGATTCCTCCTTTGAGAATTCTCTGCTTAGCTCTGTAAACCATTTTTAATTGGGTTATTTGGGTTGTTGGTATCTACGACCTTGAGTTCTTTAAAATTTTTGGAAATGATCCCTCTGTCAGATGTAAGGTTTGTAAAAATCCTTCCCCGATCTGTAGGCTGATGTTTTGTCCTACTGACAGTATTCTTTGCCTTACAGAAGCTTTTTATTGTCATTAGGTTCTATTTATCCATTGTTGATCCACTGTTGTTCTGTTCAGGAAACTGTCTCCTTTACAAATACATCCAAGGATATTTCACACTTTTCCTTCTATGAGATTTAGTATACCAAGTTTTATGTTGAGGTTCATCCACTTGGACGTGAGTTTTGTACAGATGGATCTATTTGCCTTCGTCTACATGTAGACATCCAATTAGACCAGTGCCATTTGTCGAAATTGTTTGCTTCTTTTTCCATTGTATTTTGGCTTCTTAATAAAAATTCAAGTATCCATAGATGTATGAGTTTATTTCTAAATCTTGGATTTGATTCTACTGATCAACTTTGCTGTTTCTGTACCAGCACATAGCAGGTTTTATCACAAGTGCTCTGTAGTACAACTTGAGGTCATTGATGGTGATTTCTTCCAAAGTACTTTTATTCTTCAGGATTGTTTTGGCTATTCTGGATTTTTTGTTTTTCCTTATGAAGTAGAAAACTGGCCTTTCAAAGTCTATAAAATTTTGTGTTGGAATTTTGATGGAGATTGCATTGAATGGCCTTTGATAAGATGGACAATTTTGATATGTTAATACTACAAATCCATGAACATGGGAGCACTTTCCATTTTATGAGATCCTTGTCAATTTTTTTTTTCTTCAGAGACTTGACGATCTTGATATAAAGATCTTTCACTTTCTTGGTTAGAGTTACAGTAAGGTGTTTTATATTATACGTGGTTATTGTAAAGGGTGTATTCACTGTAATTTCTTTGTCTTTGTATAAAGAAGGGCTACTGATTTCTGTGAGTTAATTTTGTATCCACAACTTTGGTAAAGGTTTTAATCACCTATAGGAGTTCTCTGGGAGAATTTATGGATTCACTTATATATACTAGCATATCATCTGCAAATAGCCATCTACTCTAGTAGATTGATCTACTTTAGTTATTGTATTGCTCTGGCTAGAACTTCAAGTACTATTTTGAATAGATAGGGAAAGAGTAGGCAGCGTTGCATTGTCCCTGATTTTAGTGAAAATGCTTTAATTTCTTTCCATTTAGTTTGATGTTGGCTGTTGGCTTGCTGTATATTGCTTTTACTATGTTTAGGTATGTGCCTTGTGTCCCTGATATCTCTAAAACTTTTAACATAAAGGGATGTTGGATTTTGTCAGTGGCTTATTAAACATCTAATGGGATGATCATGTGGCTGATCTTTCTTTTAGTTTGTATACATGGCATATTACGTGAATTAAATTTTTGTATACTGGGCCATCCCTAGAATAAAGCCTACTTGGTCATGATTGATGATGTTTTTTTCAGGTGTCCCTGAATTCTGTTTGAGAGTATTTTTATTGACTATTTTTGCATCAAAGTTCATAACAGAAATTGGTCTGAAGTTCTCTTTCTATGTTGAGTCTTTGTGTGGTTTAGGTACTAGGGTGACTATGGTTTCATAGAATGAGGCATAGTCTCATGGGCAGTGCTCCTTCTGTTTCTGTTTTGTGGAATAGTTTGAGGAGTATTGGCTCTTCTTTGAAAGTGTGGTATATTCTGCACTAAAACTATCTGACCTTGGACTTTTATTGCTTGGGAGACTTTTAATGGCTGCTTCTGTTCCTTTAGGGGTTATAGGGTTGTTTAAATAGTTTACCTGTTCTTGATTTAACATTTATGTGTAGGGCATGTCTGGAAATTTTTCTGTTTTATTAAGATTTTCTAGGTTTGTGGAGTAAAGGCTTTTGAAGTAAAGCCTAATGATTCTCTCAATTTCCTAGTTGTCTGTTATCTTGCTTTTCACTTCTGATTTTGTTTACTTGAATACTCAGTCTCTGTCTTTTGGTTAGTTTCGCTAAGGATTTGTATATCTTGTTGATTTTTTCAAAGAACCAGCTGTTGGTTCCATTGATATTTTTGTGTTGTTTTCCTTGTTTCTAACTGGTTTTTTTCAACCCTGATTTTGATTATTTCCTGCCTTCTACTCCTCTTTGGCATGCTTGCATCTTTTGTTTCTAGAGCATTCAGGTGCACTTTTAAATTGCTGGTATAAGAACTTTTTAATTTCTTTATGGGGGCACTAACTGCTATGAACTTTCCTCTTAGCACTGCTTTAATTTTCTTTAATTTCTTTATGTATTTCCTCCTTGACCCAGAAATCACTGAGTAGATAGTTCTTCAGTTTCCATGAGTGTATATTCTTTCAGGTGTATCTGTTGCTGTTGAAGGACAGCTTTAATCCATGGTAGTCTGACAAGAAACAAAGCCTTACTTCAATATTTTTGTATCTGCTGAGTCTTGTTTTGTAGCTGACTATGTGGTCAAGTTTGGAGAAGAATCCATGAAGTACTGAGAAGATATATTCTTTTGTGTTGGCTGAAATACTGTATTGATTTCTGTTATGTCCATTTGATGCATAATGTCTATTAGTTCAATTATTTCTCTGTTTAATTTTTGATTGGATGTTCTGCCAATTGTTGAGTGTGGGATGTTGAATTCTCCCACTATTTATTGTATGGGGTTTGATGTGCAATTTATGCTTTAGCAGCATTTCTTTTACAAATGTGGGTTCCTTTGTTTTGGAGGCATTTATGTTCAGAATTGAGATATTATATTTATAGATTTTTCCTTTGATGAGGATGAATTGCTCTTCCCTGTCTCTTTTGGTAACTTTTTTTTGAAAGTCTGTGAGAATGACTACTCTAGCTTGCTTCTTGGGTCCTTTTGCTTGGATAACTTTTTTCCAGCCCTTTACACTGAGGTAATGTCTGTCTTTATGGCTGAGGTTTGTTTCTTGTATGCTGAAGCAAAATGATAGAGTCTGATTTGCCTCCATTCTGATAATCTGTGTATTTTTATTGGGAAATTGAGTCCTTTGATATTGGGAGATATCAATGACCAATGATTGTTAATTCCTGTTATTTCTATGTTGTGTGCTTTCCTTGGTTTTGCTGGTATGGAATTACTTATTTCTTGTATTTTAATGGATGTAGTTAGTTATCCTCCTTGTATTGGAATTTTCCCTATAGAATTTTCTGTAGGGCTGGATTTGTGGAAAGATATTGTTTGAATTTGGAATTCTCTTCAAATATCTTGTTTTCTCTATGTATGGTGATTGAGACTTTTACTGTGTATAGTAGTCTATGCTGTTTTCTGTGGGTCTTTTGGAAGTTGCAATATATCTATCCTGGCCATTATAGCTTTCAGATTCTTTGTTAAGAAGTAGGGTGTAACTTGGACAGATCTGCCTATGTATGTTACTTGACCTTTTTCATTTATCTCTTAATATTCTTTGTTCTTTTAATTTTTGTGTTTTGATTATAATGTGGTGGTAGGGTTTCCTTTTCTTTTTGTTTTTGTTTTTGTTTTTTCGAGACAGGGTTTCTCTGTGTAGCCCTGGCTGTCCTGGAACTCACTCTGTAGACCAGGCTAGCCTCAAACTCAGAAATCTGTCTGCCTCTGCCTCCCAGGTGCTGGGATTAAAGGTGTGCACCACCACCACCTGGCAGGGTTTCCTTTTCTTGTCTACTCTAATTGGTGTTTTACAACATTCTTGTGCCTTTATAAGCATGCTGTACTTTAGGTTAGGAAATTTTTCTTCTATGACTTAATCAAAAATATTTTGAGAGACTTTGAGATGGGAACATTCTTCCTTTATTCCATTTATCCTTAGGCTTGGTCTTTTTATGATATCCTAGATTTTCTGGATGTTTTGTGTCATGGAGTTTTTGGATTTTGCATTTTCTTTGACGGATATATTGATTTCTTCTATTGTATCTTCTACAACTGAAATTATCTCTTCTATCTTTTGTACTCTGTTGGTGATGCTTGTGTCTATTGTTTCTGTTCTCTTCTCTGTGTTTTCCATCTCCAGGATTCTCAGAGTTTGTGTTTTCTTAATTGCTTCTATTTCCACTTTCAGGTCTTACATTTATGTCACCTGTTTAATTGTATTTTTCTTTATATCTTTAAGGAATTTATTTGTTTTTTCTTTAAAGACCTCTACCTGTTTGATTGTACTTTCCTATATTTCAAGGGATTTATTCATTTGTATCTTTAAAGGCCTATATCATCTTTATAAGTTTATTTTTCAAGTAATATTTTTGTGCTTCAGTTGTGTTAGGATATCCAGAGATTGCTTTAGAAAGATAGCTGTGCTCTGAAAGTGTAATTTTGCTCTGGCTCTTGTTTATTGTGTTCTTTTGAGGGCCTTTTAGGCATATAAATACCTTTTGTCCCTGTATATTGCCATTGCAGTATGTATTAGCATGAGGGTTAACCTCTGTGGTCATGGTGTGGCAGGCTTCGGATAGGTGGTATCCTTAGGCTGAATGGTACAAGATCAACAGGTCTCTAGGGGCCATGATATTCAGATCTGTATGGTTTAGGAGTCACTTGTCTTTATGGATCAGAAACTACAGGTCTGATGAAGGTCTGTAGAGAGTTGGCAGGAGAATTAAGGTTCCCCCTGGCATATTGGCTGCTCAGGGTAGGTTGGCTTACTCATGAGAACTCAGTAAGTAGGAAAGATGGGTGGGGGAAGGGAAGCTTACCTGTATGGTTCAGGATCTGCAGGACTGATGAAGGTGGGAGGAGAGGTTGCCAAAGAATTGTGGTCTACCTTTGATTACAGGTTGCTCAGGGGAGTTTGACTTGCCCAACAGGACTCAGCAAGAAGGCCAGATGGATGAAGAAGAGAAGCTTACCTGTACTTATTATGATCCCCTGTTCTGATAAAAGTGGTTAGAAACATTGGAATACTATTTTTAAAAGTATGATCTAATGGTTCTTTATATTTCCTCAGTATCTGTTGCTATATTTCCCCTTTGGTTTTGAACTTTGTTAACTTGGATAGTCTCTCTCTCTTATTTATAGTTAGTTTCAATAAGGATTATTCTATCTTGTTGAATTCCCAGAGAACAAACTTTGTATTTTATTGATTCTGTGTATTTTTCTCTTTGTTTTTATTTCATTAATTTCAGACATCACATTTTTTATTGGATATTATATTTACATTTCAGATTTTATCCCCTTACCTCATTCCCCCTACCACCCAGGAAACTCCTAGTCCACCCTCCTCCTCCTGCTTCTATGAGGATGTGCCTCCACCTACCCCCACTCCAGCCTCCCCACCCTCAAATTCCCCACCACTCGGTGTTTAGCCTTCATGGGACCAAGGGTCTCCTCTCCCACCTATGCCTGACAAGGCCATCCTCCCCTACATATACAGATGGAGTCATGAGTCCCTCCCTATGTGCTACCAGGCTGGTGGTTTAGACCCTGGGGAGCTCTGGTTGGTTGGTATTGTTGCTCTCATCATGGAGCAATCAATCCTTTCAGTTCCTCTAGTCTTCTCTCTACCTTCTCCATTGGGAACCCCTTAATCAGATCAGTGGTGAGCTATGAGCATCTGCCTCTGAATATGGCAGACTCTGGCAGACCTCTAAGGAGACAGGTATATCAGGCTCTTGTCAGCATGCACTTCCTAACATCCACATCATCATCTATCTTTGGTGACTACATATGAGATGGATACCCTTGTGGAATGGTCTCCAGACAACCCCTCCTTCAGTTTCTGTCCCACAATTTGTCTCCATATTTGCTCCCTGGAGTATTTTGTTACTCCTTCTAAGTAGGACCGAGGGATCCATACTTGGTCTTCCTTCTTCATGAGGTCTGTTGGTTGAATCCTGGCTATTTCAAGCTTTTGGGCTAATACCCACTTATCAGTGAGTAAATATCATGTGTGTTCTTTTGTGATTGGGTTACCTCGCTCAGGATGATATTTTTAGTTCCATCCATTTACATAAGAATTTCTCGAATGCATTGTTTTTAATAGCAGAGTAATACTCCATTGTGCAAATTACCACATTTTTTGTATCCATTCCTCTGTTGAAAAACATATGGGTTCATTCCAACTTCTTATTATTACAAATAAGGCTGCTATGAACATAGTGGAGCATATGTCCTTGTTATATGTTGGAGCATCTTCTGGGTATATGCCCAAGAGTGGTATAGCTGGGTCCTCAGGTAATGCTATGTCCAATTTTCTGCGGAACCACCAGACTGATTTCTAGAGTGACTGTACCAGCTTGCAACCACACCAACAATGGAGGAGTGTTCCTCTTTCTCCACATCCTCGCCAGTATCTACTATCACCTGTGTTTTTGATCTTAGCCATTGTGATTGGTGTGAGGTGGTATCTCAGGGTTGTTTTGATTTACATTTCCCTGATGACTAACGATGTTGAGCATTTCTTAATGTGCTTCTCAGCCATTCGAGTTTCCTCTGTTGAAAATTCTTTGTTTAGCTCTGTACCTCATTTTTAATAGGGTTATTTGGTTGTCTGGAGTATAATTTCTTGAGTTCTTTGTATATCTTGGATATTAACCCTCTATCGGATGTAGGATTTGTAATGATCTTTTCCCAATCTTTTGATTGCTGTTTGGTCTCATTAACAGTGTCCTTCGCCTTACATAAGCTTTGCAGTTTTATGAGGTCCCATTTGTCAGTTCTTGATCTTAGAGCATAAGCCATTGGTAATCTGTTAAGGAACTTTTTCCCTGTGCCTAGGTATTTGAGGGTCCTCCCTACCTTCTCTTCTATTAGTTTCAGTGTATCTGGTTTTATGTGAAGGTCCTTTATCCACTTGGACTTGAGCTTTGTATAAGGGGACAAGAATGGATTGATTTCCATTCTTCTACCTGCTGCCCTCCAGTTGAGCCAACACCATTTGTTGAAAATGCTGTTCTTTTTCCACTGGATAGTTTTAGCTCCTTTGTCAAAGATCAAGTGACAATAGGTGTGTGGGTTCATTTCTGGATCTTCAATTCTATTCCATTTATATTCCTGCCTGTCTCTGTACCAATACCATGCAGTTTTTATAACTACTGCTCTGTAGTACAGTTTGAGGTTAGGAATGACGATTCCCCCAAAATGTCTTTTGTTGTTGACAATAGTTCTCGCTATTCTGGTTTTTTTGGTATTCCAAATGAATTTGAAAATTGCTCTTTCTTTCTCTATGAAGAATTGATTTGGAATTTTGATGAGGATTGCATTGAATCTTTAGATTGCTTTTGGCAAGATGGCCATTTTTACTAAATTAATCCCGCCAATCCAGGAGCATGGGAGATCTTTCCATCTTCTGAGATCTTCTTCAATATCTTTCTTCAGAGACTTGAAGTTCTTGTCACACAGATCTTTCACTTGCTTGGTTAGATTCACTCCAAGATATTTTATATTATTTGTGGCTATTGTGAAGGGTGTCATTTTCCTAATTTCTTTCTTAGCCTGTTTATCCTTTGAGTAGAGGAAGGCTTGTTTGAGTTGATTTTATATCCAGCTACTTTGCTGAAGTTCTTTATCAGGTTTAGGAGTACTCTGGTGGAAGTTTTAGGGTCACTTAAATATATTATCATATCATCTGCAAATATGGAAACTTTGATTTCTTCCTTTCCTATTTGTATTATTTGGCTTCCTTTTGTTGTCTAATTGCTCTGGCTAGGACTTCCAACACTATATTAAATAGGTAGTGTGAGAGTGGGTAGCCTTGTCTAGTCCCTGATCTTATTGGGATTGCTTCAAGTTTCTCTCCATTTAGTTTGATGTTGGACACTGGCTTGCTGTATATTGCTTTTACTATGTTTAGGTATGGGCCTTGAATTCCTGATGTTTCCAAGACTTTTAACATGAAAGGATGATGATTTTTGTCAACTGCTTTCTCAGCATCTAGTGAGATGATCAAGTGGTTTTTTTTCCTTTGAGTTTGTTTATGTAGTGGATTACGTTGATGGATTTCCAAATATTGAACCATTTCTACATTCCTGACATATAAAGCCTACTTGATCATGATGAATGTTTGCTTTGATGTGTTCTTAGATTCTGTTTGCAAGAATTTTATTGATTATTTTTGCATCAATATTAATACGAGAGATTGGTCTGGGGTTCTCTTTCATGGTTGGATCTTTTTGAGGTTTAGGTGTAAGCATAATTGTAGCTTCATAGAATGAATTGAGTAGTGTTCCTTCTGTTTCTATTCTGTGAAATAGTTTGAAGAGAATTGGTATTAGGTCTGAAAGGTCTGATAGAATTCTGTACTAAAACCATCTGTTCCCGAACTTTTTTTGTTGTGGAGAATTTTAGTGAGTGCTTCTATTTCCTTAGGGGTTATGGGACTGTTTAGATGGTTTGTCTGTTCCTGATTTAGTTTTGGTACCTGGTATCTGTCTAGAAAATTGTCCATTTCATCCAGATTTTCCAATTTTGTTGAGAATAAGCCTTTGTAGTAGGATCTGATGATTTTTTTTAATTTCCTCAATTTCTGTTGTTATGTCTCCCTTTTCAGTTCTGATTTTATTAATTTATTAATTATTAATTTATTAATTTATTAATCTCTGTGCCCTTTTCTTGGTCTGGCTAAGAGTTTATCTATCTTGTTGATTTTCTCAAAGAACCAGCTCCTGGTTTGGTTGATTTTTGTATTGTTCTTTCTGTTTCTACTTGGTTGACTTCAGCCTTGACTTTGATTATTTCCTGTCGTCTACTCCTCTTGGGTATATTTGCTTCTTTTTGTTCTAATGCTTTCAGATGTGTTGTCAAATTGTTAGTGTATGCTCTCTCCAGTTTCTTTTCATAGGCACTTAGAGCTATGAGTTTTCCTCTTAGTACTACTTTCATGGTGTCCCACAAGTTTTGGTATGATGTGTCCTCATTTTCATTAAATTCTAAAAAGTCATTAATTTCTTTATTTTTTTCCTTTACCAAGTCATCATTGCATAGAGTATTGTTCAGTTTCCAAGTGTTTTTGGGCTTCCCATTGTTTTTGTCAATATTAAAGACCAGCCTTAGTCCACAGTGGTCTGATAGGGTGCAAGGGATTATTTCAATCTTTTTGTATCTGTTGAGGCCTGTTTTGTGACCACTTATACGGTCTATTTTGGAGAAGGTACCATGGGGTGGTGAGAAAAAGGTATATTCTTTTGTTTTAGGATGAAATGTTCTACAGATATCAGTTAAATTCATTTGATCCATAACTTCTGTTAGTTTCATTGTGTCTCTGTTTAGTTTCTGTTTCCATGATCTGTTCATTGCTGAGTGTAGGGTGTTAAAATCCCCCACTATTATTGTGTGAGGTACAATGTATGTTTTGAGTTTAGTAAAGTTTCTTTTATGTATGTGGGTGCCCTTGCATTTGTGGCATAGATATTCAGAATTGAGAGTTCATCTTGGTACATTTTTTTTCCATTGATGAGTATGAAGTGTCCTTCCTTATTTTTTTGATTACTTTTGGTTGAAAATCAATTTTATTTGATATTAGAGTTTCTACTCCAGCTTGTTTCTTGGGACCATTTGCCTGGAATATTGTTTTCCATCCTTTTACTCTGAGGTCGTGTCTGTCTTTGTCACAGAGGTGCACTTCCTGTATGCAGCAAAATTCTGGGTCCTGTTTATGTATCCAGTCTGATAGTCTATGTCTTTTTATTCAAGAATTGAGTCCATTGATATTAAGAGATATTAAGAAAAATGATTGTTGCTTCCTGTTATTTTTGTTATTAGAGGTGGAATTATTTTTGTGTAACTATCTTCTTTTGGGGTTGTAGGAAGATTACTTCCTTGCTTTTTCTAGGTTGTAGTTTCCCTCCTTGTGTTGGAGTTTCCATCAATTATCCTTTGAAGTGCTGGATTTGTGGGACGATATTGTATAAATTTGGTTTTGTCGTGGAATATCTTGGTTTTTCCATCAATAGTGATTGAGAGTTTTGCTGTATATAGTAGTCTGGGCTGGCATTTGTGTTCTCTTAGGGTCTGTATAATATCAGTCCAGGATGTTCTGGCTTTTATAGACTCTGTTGAGAAGTCTGATGTAATTCTTATAGGTCTGCCTTTATATGTTACTTTATCTTTTTCCCTTACTGCTTTTAGTATTTTTCTTCATTTTGTATATTTGATGTTTTAATTATTATGTGACGGGAGGTATTTCTTTTCTGGTCTAGTCTATTTGGAATTCTGTAGGCTTTTTGTATATTTATGGACATCTCTATCTTTAGGTTAGGAACGTTTTCCTCTATAATTTTGTTGAAGATATTTACTGGTCCTTTCAGCTGGGAGGCTCGCCCTCATCTATACCTATTATCCTTAGGTTTGGCCTTCTCATTGTGTCCTGGATTTCCTGGATGTTTTGGGTTAGAAGCTTTTTGTATTTTGCATTTTTCTTTGACAGTTGTGTCAATGTTTTCCATGGTATCTTCTGCACAAGAGATTCTCTTTTCTACCTCTTGTATTCTGTTGGTGATGCTTGGGTCTATGACTCCTGATCTCTTTCCTAGGTTTTCTATCTCCAGGGTAGTCTCCATTTGAGATTTTTTTATTGTTTCTACTTCCATTTTTAGATCCTGGGTGGTTTTGTTTAATTCTTTCACCTGTTTGGTTGTGTTTTCTTACAATTCTTCAAGGGATTTTTGTGTTTCCTCTTTAAGGGCTTCTACCTGTTTACCTGTGTTCTCCTCAAATTATTTGAGAGTGTATATTTGTGTTCTTTTTAAAGTCCTTTATCATCATCATGACAAGTGATTTTAATTCTGAATCCTGCTTTTCCCATATGATGGAATGTTCAGGGCTTACTATGGTGGGAGAACTGGGTTCTGATGATGACAAGTAACTTTGATTTCTGATGTTTACGTTTTTGTGCTTGCCTTTTGACATTTGGTTAACTCTAGTGCTACCTGCATTCACTGGTTCTGACTGGAGCCTGCCTTTCCAGTTATCTTGCTTGTGTCAGAACTCCTCAGGGTTCTGATGTCTCTGTGATCCTGTGATCCTGAGCTCCAGCTGCTCTGAGTACATTGGCTTCTCTAGGATGTCTCACAATATTGTGTCTCCATGGTAGCAGACCAGCTAGGTGTCCACTGCTCTGAGTGTAGTGGCTCCTCTAGGATGTCTCAGGATATGGTGTCCACTGCTCTGAGTTCAGTTGCTCCTCTAGGATGTCTAGGGATAAGGTGTCTTCACAGGAGCAGACCAGCTGGGTGTCTGCCCCAGCCATAAGAACCAGTCGAGGGGCAGAAGAAAGTGGTATTCCACAGGGGTGGGGTTTGGGTGCCTGGTGGGTCCTGAGTGCTCCCTGCTCCCAGTTGTAGCTGTGGGGCACAGGGCAGTGGGCAACTCTTCTTACCTGCCTTTCTGAGGTTAGTGGCCTCTCTAGGATGTCTTGGGATACATTTTCCACATGGGAGCAGACCAGCTGGGTGTCTGCTCCAGCCACAGGGCCTGGGCGAGGGGTGGAAGGGCCAGACATAACATTTATTACTACCTAACTTTTACTCTCCTTGGATGATCTTGCTTTTTCTGTTCTAGAGCTTTGAGGCATGCCATTAAGTTGCTTGTATAAGATCTCTCCAACTTCTTTACATAGGTGCTTAATGTTAAGGACTTTCCTCTTAGCCCTGTTTTCATTGTGTACCAAAAGTTTGGTATATTGTACATTCATTGTCATTGAATTCTAGGAAATCTTTCATTTCTTTCTTAATTTCTGACTTTTGACAGTGGTCACAGAGTATATTGTAGTTCAGTTTCTATGAGTTTGAAGACTGTTTATTTCTGTTGACTTTTAAATCCAGCTTCAAACCATGGATGTCTGATAGGGCAGAGAATTATTTCAACTTCTTGTATCTATTTAGACTTTCTTTGTGACTAAGAATGCTTTCAATTTGGGGAAATGTTCTGTGAGGTGCTGAGAAGGAGGTATATTCTTTTGTGTTTGGGTGAAATGTTTTGTGGATATATGTTAGGTTTATCTGGCTTTAAATGTCTGTTTGCTCCAGTATTTGTCTGCTTACTTTGTGCTGGATAATGACCTGTCCACTGATGTGAGCAGGATACTGAGGTTTCCTGCTATCAATGTGTGAATGACAGTGTGTGATTTAAGTTTTAGTAGTGTTTCCATTAAAATGTGGGTGCCTTTGTGTTTTTGTCATGGATGTTATGAATTGAAAAATTATCATGGTTGTTATATCTTATTGATGAAAATAAAGTGCCTTTGCCATCTCTTTTGGTTAACTTTGGTTTTAAATCTATTTTTTTAAATATTAGAATGGCTACATAAACTTGTTTCTTAGATCCATTTGAATGGAAGATCTTTTTTAAAACCTATACTATAATATAATGTCTATCTTTAAGGTTGAAGTTCATTTCTTGTGTGCAACACAAAGGTGGATCCTGTTTTTTGCATCAATTTTGTTAATCCATGTCTTCCTATTAGAGAATAGATATCATTGATATTCACAGATATCAATGACCAATTACTGTACATTTTTTGGCTTTTGGGTTTTTTTTTTTTGGTAGTGATCACCATGTTTGTGTGTGTGTGTGTGTGTGTGTGTGTGTGTGTGTGTGTGTGTGTGTGTGTGTGCGCGGCGCACGCACGCACACACACACACATACACTCATGCTTCATTTCTTTTTGTTTTGCTACTGTGAGATTATTTATGGCTATGTTTTCTTTGGTGTAGTTAACCTCTTTGGGTTGGAGTTTTATTTCTAGTATCTTCTGTAGGAGTCAATTGGTAGATAGATGTTTTAAATGAAATATATTGTTTTCTCAATATAAAGTGATTAATGTTTTGGTGTGTATAGTAATCTGTGAAAGTTTCTGTAGTCTTAGTCTCCAAGATATATAATTATGTCCTCATGGCTTTTTGACACCCCATTTGAGCAGTCTGGTCTAAGTCTAATGGGTGTGCATTTATAAGTTACTTGCTTTTTTGTCTTGCATATTTGATGATGATGCTGATTTGTATGTTTAGTATTTTGCTTATTATGTGATGAAGATACATTAATTACTGGTCCAATCTATTTGGTGTTCTGTAAGTTTCTTTTACCTTTATAGGGATTTCCTACTTTAGGTTAGCAAGATTTTTTTCTATTACATTGTCAAAAATTTTTCTTTGATCTTTGAGCTGGGGATATTCTTCTTTTATTCCTATTATTTTTAGGCTTGGTCTTTTCATAATGTCTCATATTTCTTGGATGATTTGTGTCAGGGATTTTTTTTTATTTAACAGTTTCTCTTAAATATCTATTTCCTCTATTGTATCTTCAATGCCTCACATACTCCCTTCTTCCACTTGTATTCTGTTGGAGATGGTTGCATCACCTGTTTGTTTTCCTAGATTTTTTTCATTTCCAGAATTCCCTGTTTGTGCTTTTTCTTTATTGTTTTGAGTTTCGTTATCAGATCTTAAATTGTCTTATTCATTTATTCAACATTTTGCTTTTCCCCTGGACTTCTTTAAGATATTATTCATATCTACCAATTGTTTTTCCTGGCTTTCTTTGAGTAATATATTAATTTCTTCCAATTGTTTTTTTGTTTGTATTTTTCTTTATTTGTTTTAGGAAATTTTTCATCTCCTCTTTAAAGACCTCTATCATGTTTATGAAGTTGCATTTAATTATACTTTCTTATTCTTCAGCTGTATTGGAATATTGAGAGTTTGCTATAGTAGGATAGCTAGGCTCTGGTGCTGACATACTGCCCTGAATGTTATTGTGTTCTTACACTGGTGTCTAGGTATCTGGGTTTATGGTGATTATTGGTGTAGGTGCCAATTTCTGAGTTTCATTTTGGCATGTTTTGTTTGTTAGATTTTTTTGATATTTGGTTTTAAGTTGGCTGCTTTGTTCTTGGTTTCCATTTCTTCTCTGATATGGTAGCCAGAGTGTCCTGTGGTTGAGTAGAGGGTCTCAGCTTGAATTGGGCACTAGACATCTGATGGCCAGGATGGCAAACAGAAATAATTCTAGCAAGTTCAAGGCAAAATAGTGCCATCATTAAAAACAAAAAGAAGAAGTTGAAATAATTTATACATGTCAATTCTCAATCTTAGCAAATTTTTAGTTCCTTCCTCTTTGACCCAGTTCTTCTCAATAACAAAGTTCATCATTAGGCAAAGAAAAACATTTGAGGAAATGGAAGCTGAAACTGTCTGAACAGAATGGAGTGATAGAGCCAACATTTTCCCTTTCAGAAAAAGATTGTTCCTGAATATATAGAAATGTGATTCAGAGTACAAGATGAACATGAGTATGTCTTGTAGCAAAACACAATTATATTTCTCTGATTCTGGTGATGGCATCTTATCTGTAGATGATGTATTTTTGCTTATTATTCCTAGCCTTTCATTGACATACAGTTTGAAGAGTAGACTAGGATAAAATAATGGTAATTAAATTTCTTTTTGCTTAAGGGCCTAAGCACCGCATTTCTGATGAGTGAAAATACATCTGAAAAACAAAATAAGATATCAAAAACATATATAATATTTTTTATGCTTCCATTATAAGGTAAGAGAGGCAGGTCCCTTTTATAGTGTCTATTACATAAACACAATCATTTTAGGAAGAATTTTGGGTGAATCACAAGATTCTGCTGGAACTAAGGCAGGCTCAGAGACTCAAGTGTTCCTTGAGAGAGGTTTGTTAGTTCAATAAGAGGATTGGGAAGTATCAGGGCCTTCTTCCCCAGTAATATTAATGACTTTAGGCCCTCTCTTATCCTCTGTCAGTCATTTAACCCCCAGTAATCTGCTCTCTTATGATTTTTTCAGAATTGTGATTATGGCAACATTCCCAGCCAAGGTAGAGAGGGATAGTTACCTCTGGTCAAAGGACAAAAAGCCAAGATCTGCACAAGGACATGACTAAGCAAGACAAAGTCAGAGATCAATATGGATGACATACTTAATAAAGTAAAATTCATTGGTGGAAGACAAGTGGTGGAAAAACATAGGCGCAGGACAAATTTCATCCAAATAACATTGAACATCTCCAGTGTGTGTGCCTGCTTGTTCACTCAGAATCAGATGGATCCCAGATTATGGAGTACAAGATACATCCTACCATGCCCTACCACAAACAACAAGGGGATGTAATCATTTGATCTGAAGCTAAGAACCACAGTATGGCAATACATTTCCAGGAACCAAATGACTGTTAAGAGATTTGGGAAGTTATCTGCCAAGTTCAAGGTAAAGATCCAAGTGTAGAAGTCACACAAGAACTTAGTGATGATCTAGAAAATTTTGAAGATCTGTCTCCAAGCTGGAATCAGGATGAGAAGTCAAGCTGTGAATACCATATACTTGAAAACATTGCAGATTTACTTACTTTTGTCAGTGAAGCACCAAGCCACAAAGAAAGTCTGGCCCTGGTCTTTGAAAAAGAAAGTTACATTAAACAATTTCTACAGCTGTTCAAAACTTGTGAAAAGCATCAGAACATGGAAGGCTTACACTATTTGAATAGCAACATTAAAGGAATGCTGTTTCTAGATGATTCACATTTGTTTAACATTATGTTTTCTGATGAATTCATAATGGATGTGGTAGGATGCCTTGAATATAGTCCTGGTTTAGATTAGCTAAAGCAGCACAGAGAATTCTTGATTCAAAATGTGAAATTCAAGAAAATCATGCCCATAACACATTCCCAGCTTAGGCAAAAGATACAGCAGACCTACAGAATGTAATACATTCATGATATTGTGTTTCCCACACCATCTATATTTGAAGCAAATCTTCTTTTTGATCTTCCTACTATAATTTTTTCAATAAAATTGAAATAATTACCATGCTGCAGAAAAATAAAAAAATTCTGAACGTTCTTGCTCAGTTAAAAGAAAACAGTATAAGTGATGAGAGAAGGTGTGAATTGTTATTATTCTTCAAAGAATTCTGTGCATTTGCTAAGACATTACAGTCTTAAAAGAAAAATATGTTACTGAAAAAATGATAAAGGTAGGAATCATGAATGAAAGGTAGGTTGTGAACATGCATAATTATGAAATACAAGTAGCTTCTCTAGAACTATTTGCTTATCTAGTAGAATGTAGTCCATGCCTAGTCAGAGCATATGCAATGGAATAAGCTCAGGACAGTGAAGATAATGATGACCTTATCCTTAATATAATGATCAAATGAATGATCTGTGATTCTGATCCTGAATTTTCATGAGGCATCATTTTGACAACAGTTCTGTGTGCTCTTCTTGATCCAGAAAATACACATGTCACAGCTAAAGGATGTGAAAGATGGAAATTTCTGAATTTTTTTTTAAACACATTGCGTGAGGAACCTCATAGCACCAATTTTGTCCACCACAGTAGAAAACAATAGTGATGACAATAGGGCTAACATCTGTCCTGATAAATATAAAAATGCACAATTACTTGAAGCAGTTTTAGAAATACTCAGATATTGTATGCAATGCCACTCCAAATACAATAAAAATTATATTACAAGCAACAACTTGCTCAGCAGAATCTTGGTGCTGATGACTTCAAAGCACACTTTTCTGAATTTGTGTGCTGTCCAGTTTATGAGAAAAATGATTGGCCTTAAAGACAAAATTTACAATCATTACATAATTAAGAAAAATCTTTTTGAACCAGTTGTAAATGCTTTTGTGCATAAAGAAACTTGGTATAATATGTTAAATTTAGCTATTGTTAAACTATGTGAATTTATAAGAGAAAAATACATTGTCTCTCATTGCATTATGGAAAGGTTTTTTTTTTATGACTTTGGAATCAATTCAGTATGTCCAGACATTTAAAGAGCTGAAAACTAACTAAATATAAAGAGGAGAAAAAGAAGAAGAGAGAGACAACTAAGAAGGAATTTACATAATATACCAGAAAATATATTGTAGACATATCAAAGTTATGAAGGTAAAAGTCTACGCAGACATATTTTGTAGATGGATCACAGAAGAAGAAGAAGAAAAAGAAGGAGGAGGAGGAGGAGGAGAAGGAAGGGGAAGGGGAGAGAGAGGGGAGGGGGAGGGGGAAGGGGAAGGGGAAGGGGAAGGGGAAGGGGAAGGGGAAGAGGAGGAGGAGGGGGGAAGGGGAAGGGGAGGAGGAGGGGGGAAGGGGAAGGGGAAGGGGAGGAGGAGGAAGGGAAGGAAGGAAAGAAAGAAAGAGAGAGAGAGAGAGAAGAGGAGGAGGAGGAGGAGGAGGAGGAGGAGGAGGAGGAGGAGGAGAAGAAGTTGTTGTTCTACCAATGAGAAGTGACTTTCAAAGTCATTATGACATATTTAGGAAAATTAAAGAGACAAATGAAGGTGAAAATATAATAGAATGCCCTTACAGAAAATCATCTGCAACCTCTGAATGTTATCCATCTCAAGGTGATGATTCTAATAATAAAATGAATACAGTTCACCATAGCAGTCTTGTTCCTTTATTGTATTACTCATATGATACTGATAATGACAATGATGATGATCCTTATGGTAACATAATATAATATATAATATATAATCATATGAGGCCCTAAACTCCTAGTTCAAATAAAATACTATAGCTATCACTATTTGAAAATATAATTAAAAAAAATCTTTCACTTATAGACTTTTAGACATGGAAGAATGCAGAGCAAAGTAATGAATAAGAGGCCTCAGTTTAAAAAAAATAAAAGAAAAAAGAAAAAAGAGGCCTCAGTTTTACATAAAGAAAATCTCCCATAAAATAGATGCACAGTATAAAATAAACAACAACTGAGTCATAACTTTTCATCAAGAACATCTTACTTTAGCAAAATGTTTTTGGAAGAGAAAAGAGTTTAATAAATAATATAATGTTTACCAAGGTCTTTATATTAGAGGCAACTATAAAGGTTTTATTGCAAATCCTACTTTCAAAGAAAGGCAAAGACATTCTTTCCATAAATTGAAATTTAATTAAAGTATCTTTTTTGTATGAAAGACAATGTCAGATTAAAGTAAAAAAAAGTGAGATTTTTCAAAATTTCTGTGAATATTTAACAGAATTTTAGAATTATGAATAATAATGGGGAAACAATGTCCAGTGCCATTTAGTACAATTTTTGTGAATAAAGTGCTAAGCTGGATCCTAAAGGAACTATTGTTAATGTACTTATTTTTAGATAAAAAATATTAAATATCAGTAAAAATATAGTACCATTTCTACTATGGTTTCTGTAGGATCTTTAGGGATAAAACAGGATGCATCAAATATCAAGTTTGAGAAAGTTAATTGTCCTTCTCCTTAGAGTAGTAGGTACATAATAGGATACACACGCACACACACACATACACACACACAGAGAGATACACAGACAGACACACACACACTATATATATATGTGTGTGTGTGTGTGTATATATATATATATATATATATATATATATATATATATTTCAGCAACTATATGTATGCATGCATGTATGTACATATGTACATATGTATGGTTGTGGAAATAAACTAACAAAACAAATTAATAGAGGAAATTTTGACTTTGTCTTACAGTGTGAGTGAATACATTCCATCCTGGTGAGGAATAGACTCTTTAATTCTTGGAGGAATCTAAAGCATCCTGTCACATTTCACCCACAATCAACAAGCAACTAGATGATTTCTGAAGCTCAGTTCAAATTTTCTTTTTATTTAGTGTTGGCCATCAGCCAGTGGTACAGAGTCATATATAATCAAAGTGGGTCTTCCAATCTCAATTATCTCAGTCTATAAACTACTTCATAAATATGCCAAGAAGTTTGTCTCTTAAGGGTAGATTCTGTTAATTATTAACAATTACTAATTAACTCTTGTCTTCCTAACACCCAATCATACAACTATTTAGCCATAACCTTCCACCATCTCATACAGAATTGTGAAAGTTATATAGTGTAAATCACCTCATAGTCTCTAATGATTCCAACATTTCTCAAAAGTGTAATGACAAAGTCTTCTCTGAGACTCAGTCTCTTAACTGTGAGGTCTCATTCCATAAGAGAAAGCATATTAGTAACTGTTTGTGGTGATGAAACATATGACAAAAATCAATATATGGAGGCCAGAGAGATAGTTCAACAGTTAGGAACACTTCCATAAAATTGCATTTGATCCCTAGTATCGACATAGTAGCTAAGAAACATATATAAGTCCAGTTCCTTGAAGTATGTTGCCTACAATCTTTTGAATGGCACTAGCACTTCATCCATGTGATACACATACATACATACATACATACATACATACATACATACATACATACATACAGGTAAAACACACACACACACACACACACACACACACACACACGCACGATGATTTGCTCACGTGTGGGTTCCTGTTGGGTGGAGTTGTGGGTCCCGAATGTCTGCCATGCCTCAGTGGGTTCAAACCGCAGTTCAGAGTGGCAGAAGCGTTCACAGGATATTTGACTGGCTTCACGGATGCTGTGGAGCTCACGCCCAGGTGCAGGGAGTTTTCACTCAGTCTGAAGTCCTGCGGGGGCGCAGGGCTCTTGAGTGGGGGGGTCTCCTGGGCCGAAGGCTGACCTGGGAGCCAGTGGTCTGTCCTTTGGCTCC
This sequence comes from Rhabdomys dilectus, assembly GCA_019844195.1. Taxonomy (NCBI): domain Eukaryota; kingdom Metazoa; phylum Chordata; class Mammalia; order Rodentia; family Muridae; genus Rhabdomys; species Rhabdomys dilectus. The sequence goes on from JADRCG010006564.1 coordinate 56,944, forward strand.
CAGACACTGCTGGGAACCATGGAAGAGTAGACTGGGGGCATGCAGGCTGGCCCGCAGCCAAAAGGAATGAGAGGGAGAGCCCTGGCGATGCTCTGCAGGATGAGACTCTTGGTTCATTACTCGCTTGGCAGGGTCGGCTAGCTTGGCTGAGTCGGTGGTCCCTGTGGCTGGAACGCAGGCAGGAAAGTCCTTGATGGGAGATTTGACATGGCTTGGTAGTTGAGACCTTCCCCACAGTTCCCCATGGCAGGCCCCAAAAGACACGAGGGAGTCCATGGTTACAAAAGGGTTTATTTTTATGGCAGGATATAAATGGATCTGGTGGTACCCCCGCATCCCCAGGGCTGGCCTTTGGTTAAATACCATTTTTAAGGAGGAGGGTCTGGGAAAGAATACTTACTTGGCTATGCCCTCTCACCTTTAGGTATCTCATTAAAATGGAACTCTCTCAAGGCCCTGAGACCTGTAGTTACGTCCTCTACCTGTGAAAGGACTGGTAAGAATGTTGCCCTTCATGACTGAATGGCTAAGATCAAATGGAGGTCTTAAACCGCGTGTTAAGACCCTAAAGTCTGGGAGCAGAGCGAAATATATGCCGTCCCTCTCAGGTATGAATACCTATTGGGTGTCTGGTTATCTCTAGGCAGTACTATACAAAAAACAAGCCATCTTTTCACAGCACCGTGTGTGTGTGTGTGTGTGTGTGTGTGTGTGTGTGTGTGTGTGTGTGTGTGTGTAAAAATAAATATCTTTGTAAGAATCAACTACTCATGGAAGAAATACTTCCTTTTGGCTTATGGCTCTAAAACAAGGAGCTCATAAATGGTAGGGAGGCATGGCAGCAGATGGCCAAGTAAAAAGCTGGTAATCACATTTTATCCATATACACTAAGGAGGGGGGTGGCTAGGGGGAGAGGGAAAGGGAAAGGGAAAGGGAGAGAGGGATGGAGAAAGGGACACAGCTGGGAAGAGGGAGGAGAGGGAAAGAGAGAATTGGAATTAAGAAGAGACTATATACTTTAAAAGCCAACCCTCACAGATTTACTTCTCTTAGTAAATTCCTTAATTTTAAAGTTCCCATACCCTTGCCAAATAGAGTGCTACCACCCATGGGCCAAGTGTTCAAATACTTGAACCGATGATGTGGGGACAGTTTTCATTTAAACCACCATAATTTGCCTTCTGTCACCATAGGCCTCTAGCTATGTCCAATGATGTGGTGTGACAAAACTTTTCCTGGGGAGATCAAATATATATGCTTATTCACCTCAGACATGGGACCCACAACAGACCAAAGTACAGATACCACCAAAGTCCGACTTGGTGAACCAATGAGTTTTATTTGGGTTATTTACAAAAATATGGGTAAGCAGAAATGACACAAAGACAGCTGTATCACCAAAGCCCATCCCAGAAAGAGTGACAGATCACAAAAGCTGGAAATATGGGGCACATTGCACAGCCTGCAGGCAACCCAACAGATTGGGGAGTGTCATTTTTATACAAATCATTTGGTCCAAACCTCTTTCAGGCAGCTTGGCTGGTTTCCCCTTCTTGCAGGCAGCTGACCTGGTGTCAGAGACTTCTTTGCAGGTTGTCTTCTCTGAGAGTGACTCTTAACAGCATCTTATTGTGCATTGATTTTATTCTTTACATACACTACAACCTGACCACAGTTTCCCCTACTTCCACTATTCCCAGCACCCTTCCCCCTCTGCCCTAAATCCACTTCTCCTCCATTTCACTTAAAAAATAAATTAAGCCTCACAGGGATATCAACCGAAAATGACATAGCAAGTTTCAATAAAGCAACACCGATTTCCTCACATCAAGGTTAGACAAAGCAACCAAGTAGAAAGAAAAGGGTCCTTCACAAAGGCAAAGTGTCAAAGATATCTGCACAGAATCCTGTGTAGATATATATGTAAGCCCTCTAGAAGAAGCACAGACAAAGGGCATCCAAACAGCCATGAGCTGCAACATGGTCCACAGAAACCAAGACTGATTTAGTTAGCATCACAGAACACTGAAATTGCCATGGCCTCCAGTGGTAACAAGGCCCACAGACATCAACACAACCATTAGGCACGAAATAATCCATGGATACTATCATTGCTCTTGCAGAGGTGGCCTGTGATGACACCTCAGGCCATGTTGATGTTCCATTGTTCATTCTCCAACTGAGGGCCACGTTGGAGTCCTTGGTCTTATTGCAGTGAGAGGCTATATGGATGTTGATGGCCCTTGATATGTTCAAAGGCCGTATGGATAGTCATTGTCTATTCTACCGCCTAAAGACATGTTGAGGTCAAAGGACTAAGCTGCCATCAGAAGCCATGGTGATGTGCATAGTCTAGGCTGTTTCCTGAGGCCCTGTTAATATCTGAGGTCTATGTTGCTGCCAGAATCCATGTTGGTATTCATGGCCTTGCTGCATCAAGGGCAGTGTTGATGTACATGGCCCATGTTACCACCAAAGGCTATGAGGATGTCCATTGTCTGTGGTACTACCTGAAGACATGTTGGTGTCTGTGAACTATGCTGTCACAAGAAACCATGTCTAAGACTATGATTCATGATGCCACTGCCTATAAAGGGAACAGAAGTTTCTTTTGCAGTGGTATCAGTGACTGCAGATTCACATTTGAGAATGAGAAATATAGAAGGCTTCTTTGTCAACTTCTCTTTCGCATACCAACCTACAAAAGAAACAGTCTAGATAGGTAACCATTAAAAAAAACTCTTAAAAACAGTAACTGGAATGCTGAAATACAGCTTTTCAGAGTTGACAGATTTCTGTGGGAGACAGGTGTGGGATTAGAAAAGACCTCAGTTAACTATAAAGGGCTGGACACTTGGAGTTAGACCATGGTCCACTGAGTATATGAGTAATGCAAATTTAATATAGTATTGTTTTTCTTTTCTTTTTCTCTTTGTTTATTCTTCTTCTTTGATATTGGGGGATGCCACAATTGTTGGGGTGGACTTGGGAGGACTGGGAAGTGAATGTGATTAAATTAAATTTCCAAATAATAAAATACTATATTAAAAAAAGAATCAGAGGTAATCCCACTTCTGCTATTTTGTGTGCCACAAGATCACTAACCATAACACATATGCAGATAACCCAGCTGAGACCCATACAGGGCCCAAGATTGTTGCTGCAGTGTATGTGACCCCCTCTGAGTCCTGTTTAGTCTCTTCTGTGTTCTGTGTTCTTCTGGTGTCTTCAAGCCCTCTGGCTCCAAGAATCCTTCCTCCCCTTTTTTATCTGGGTTCCACGGGCTTTACCTAGTGTTTGGTTGCTGGACAATGTCTCTCTGATGAAAATTGAGCTGGGCACAGCTCTATGAGTATTAGAAAAATATCATTACAAAGCATTGCATTGATCTTTTTTGTTTTAAAATTTTGCCAGTCATATTTGTTTCTATCACAATGTAGGATGAATTTTTCTAGTTAAATGTATTTTCCTGCAAGTTTTATGATTTTTTTTTTTTTTTTTTGGTTTTTCGAGACAGGGTTTCTCTGTGTAGCTCAGGCTGTCCTGGAACTCACTCTGTAGACCAGGCTGGGCTCGAACTCAGAAATCCGCCTGCCTCTGCCTCTCAAGTGCTGGGATTAAAGGCATGTGCCACCACCGCCCGGTTTCATGATATTTTTTATCAGTTGAGTAATACACCATTGTGTAGATGTACCACATTTTCTTTTTATGTTCTTTGGTTGAGAGCCATCTAAGTCGTTTCCAAGTTCTGGCTGTCATGAATAAAGCTGCTACAAGGATAGTTGATCAAGTGTCCTTGTGTTTGGATGGAGTGTCACTTGGGCATACGCCCAGGAATAGTATAGCTGGGTATTGAGGTAGAACTATTCCCCATTTTCTGAGAGCTACCATAATGATTTTCAAAGTGGCTATACAAGTTTTTATTCCAACCTACAATGGAGGAGTATTTCCCTTGCTCCATATCCTCATCAGCATGAGCTCTCACTTGAGTTTTTGAATTTATACATTCTGAAGGGTATAAGATGCATCTCAGTTTTGATTTACATTTTCCTGAGGACTAAAGGCATTGAATACTTCTATTAGTGCTTCAAGCTCTGAGAGATTCCTCTGTCACTAATTTCTCTGTTTAGCTCTGTACCCCATTTTTAAAATTGAGTTAATTGGTCTGATGGTGTGTAAATTCTTCATTTCTTTATATAATTTGGATATTAGCCCTCTGTCAGGTGTAAGGTCGGTGAAGTTATTTTTCCATTCTCTATGCTGTTATTTTGTCCTTTTGATGGTATCCTTCATCTTACTGAAGCTTTTCAGTTTCATGAAGTCCCATTTATTAATTATTGCTCTTAGTGCCTGAGCTGTTGTTGTACTGTTCAAGAAGTTGTCTCCTGTGCCAATATGTTCAAAGTTATCCCCCAATTTCTCTTCTATTAGATTTAGTTGGTTTGGTTTTAGGTTTAAGTACTCAATCCACTTCAACTTGAGTTTTGTACAGGGTGATAAATACGGATTTATTTGCATTATTTTACACACACTGACATCCAATTAGGCCAAGACCATTTATTGAAACTTCTTTCCTTTTTTTCGTTGCAAATTTCTGGCTTATTTATCAAAAATCAGGTAACCATAAGTGTTCAAATGTCTGGGAATTTGATTTGATTCCAATAGTTAACCTGTCTATATTTATGCAAATATGGTGTAGTTTTTATTACTGAAGTTCTGTAGTACAACTTAAAATTGAAGATGGTTATAACTCCAGAAGTTCATTTATTGTGTACAGTATTGCTTTGGCTATTCTAGGCATTTTGGTTTTCTATATGAAGGTGACTATTGTCCTTTCAAATTCTTTAAAGTACACTATTGTGGATGCCAAGTAGCTCTGGCTGACAGGAGCCTGATATAGCTGTCCCCTGAGAGGCTTTACTATCAGGAAATATCTATCTTTATTGCTTAGGTTTATTTCTTGAATGCAGCAGAATGATGGAATCTGTATTCACATCCATTCTGTTGGCCTGTCTTTCTTTGTTGTTGTTGTTGTTGTTGTTGTTGTTGTTGTTGTTGTTGTTGTTGGGCTGATATACATTTACATTCCCACCTCACCCATACACCACCAGGGTGAACAGGAGGAAGAGGAAGTAAAGGAAAGGCAAAGCCTACAACAAAGTTTTATAATCTTGAACACAAGGAAAAAGGAGGAAGTGGAAAGGAGGGGAAGAAGATACAAATCACATAATACATACAACAGGGTGGAATGGATAGGGATGGAACAGGCATGAACCTGAGGTGTGGGATGGGTCACTGTGGGTGTGGAGCAATGGAATCATCCCACATTCTTTTCTCTCTTTGATGCTGTTTTCATAGTTAACAAACTGAGAAACTCTCAGATGATAGGACAGGAGAAGAGGGTCAGGGCCTCAATTGGCCCCCCAGTTGTAGCTGTTGTAGGCAAACCTGTTGGTCTGGGGCTTCTGTGGGATGAAACTGGTCTGACTACATTGCCTACTGCCCACCTGCAGGGAAATGGGAGAGTTATAGGGGAGGAAAAACGTGTCTAGCTAGTGGGACCAGTCTGTAACATCTTCAAGTGGAAATGTGCAAATAGTCGTGCTCTCTAATTTAGTTTACTTAGAACCTACTATGAGGCTTACTTTTCAAGCACAAAAAATTTGATCTACATAGCCTCTTTTACAGGGTGACACAATTTTAACCTTAAAGTAGAGGAAAATGAAAAGTGGACAAACAAACTTTGGAGATAAGATGGTGAGTTGGTTCTATTCTTGTTCAGTTGTCTTCCCCACTACCCACTGCCCTGGTCTAAAAATCAAAAAAGCAACTATGAGAATTCTGGCCTTTTCAAAGTGAGTGATCACAAGGTGATTACATTCTCACTCATCTCTGTGAATTCCAAAACATAGAAAGCTATCTTTGAGAGCAAAAAAGCCCTATTTTAGTTAACCAGCCACCCATGTTGGGGATCTTAAGAGGTCTCTTTTACCACCCTTCAGATCCATCCACCACTACACATTAATTAATGTGAAAGCAATTCAAAGTCACAAAGACCTGAGGCATCAGGCTCCAGATGCTGCCCCAAGAATCTTTTCCATTCTAATAACCAAGTGTTTTCCAGAGTTGGAAAGGGTAGAAAGATAAAGAGGATGTTGAGGGGGGAAGGAAGAGAGAGGATGGGGAGGCCAGAGAGCTTCGCATAGTGTTTCTGTTTGTGTATCCTGATTTGTGATTGGGTAGGATATGCAAGTTATCTGAGGCTGTGGAGGTTCAATGGGGACTAAAAAAGGTTGGTTCAAGCATATTATCATTCAGTTTCATTACCTGCTCCTCTTGCTGGAGCTGGCAACAGAGAATCATCTGCAAATACGGTGGCTGAGACAGAATCAGGATATATGAAAAATAAAGGGACAAACTATTGACAACAGAACTCCACTGTTAGAAGGAACATCAGGGAAGGGTAAAGGCTGGGAGAGATTAGAGGGAAGATGTGACCCAGGTCTGACAGGGTGGTGTTGTAGATATTTAAATCTCCAACCCAAATATGACTAGTCAACGAAAACACAACTCGGTAATTATGAATATAATATGTAAGCCTAGATTGGGCAGATACCCCTACAGTACTCTGTTCCCCAGCTATGAGACCCTTATAACTTGAGGGTTTTCCAGACCCTGCATCTGTCCTTCTACCTTTTCCTTCCCAGTGGTCCTCCTCTATTGTCCTCCATCGTCTTCTCTCTCCTCTCTTCTCCCCAGTTGTCCTCTCTCTCTTCTCTCCCCAGTCATCATCATCTCCTTCGTCTCTGGTCTCTGTCATCTTTCTCCTCCATTGTCTACCTCCAGTAGTCTCTACTGCCTGCTCTCTACTCACCAACCTTTATCTCTCCACCTCCTCTTCCTCTGCCCAATCACTGGCTCTACCCTTTATTTTACAAATTAAGATGGGCAAAAGGTTCACTGGAAATCACCTGTGTAATGATTCACACCTCCTCTGCAGCCCTTCACAGAAAAGGGGAATTAGTATCAAAATAAAAGGCTGGGGCTATCCACAACAGGATGGGGATAACTGTGCCATGGGACATGGAGGAGAAAGGTACCAAAGGAACTGGACAAAAGGGTTTCAATCTGGCCCATTCTTTCATGTTTCCTTTGATATCAGCTCATGTTATGTGCACTTGTGTCTATGCGCTGTGTGCCCCTGGCTGGCACTGGTGAGGGCTGGGTGAAGGTGGTGGTAAGGAAGGTTAAGAAAAGGAAAACGGAGGTAGCTTTAAGGGATAGAAGGGAAATAAAAGGGGGAAGTACTGTTACCTGGCCATCCTGCTACAGGTGATGGTGTAGGATCTGAGAGTGTGGCTGCTGATGTGGGGTCAGAATATGAATAAAGAGGGCAAGTGAGTAGGCAGCAGCTATGACTGGATTGATGACAGCTACACTTCCTAGGGCTGAAGGCAAATTGAAGGAGGCAGCAAGAGTACCAGAATTAATCCCTTGTTTTTCAAAGGACTGCTGGGTTTTGGAGTACACAGAACCCGAGATACCTGGCGTGCCTGTGTTACTGGAGGTGGCTGATACACCAGTGTTGTATCCAGGAGACTCATATCCACTTGGCTGTTGGAAAGGCCTGGTCGAGGCATTCCCACTGACAGTCACACTATGCTGCTTAGAAAAGGTAGGAGCCCTAGGAAACACAGAGGATCCGTACTGGAAGGTGCTGGGGAGGCCTGGGACCACTGTGTAGTATGACATGCAGGCTGGTGTCACTATAGCCAGGAGGCAGTGCCTTAGGGGTGTCTGCTGTGTGGTGTGGTAACTATGTGTCTTGTTCTTCTGGGGTTCGGCCAAGGTTGTGGCAGGGGTGGAGGGAAGTTATGGCTGAACTTGGTGAGGTCACCAGAGTAAGAGTTACTGGCCAGGCTACCATCCCTCCCAGTAAGTGGCGTGGTGAGTATGGGAAACAGGATACTGTAGTAATCCAATGGAAACCTTGTCTGGAGCATCTGTAAATCATCATAATCATATACTTGTGGTGGGTATGCATGTAACAGCCCTGGAGTCATAATATATGGTTTAGGCAACAACGGTGGGACTCCAGGAGGAAGGTTGGGAGGAGATTTTCTTGAAGTTGTAGCAACTGAGCTTTGAGTTGAAGCTGTGATATTAGACTTGCTGCCCAGGCTAAGGCCCAAACTACTGCCACTATTCAGCCTGGAGGAGACACTGAACACTGGGGGAGGTGCAGAGACAGTGCTGGAAGTGGTAGAGAATGTGCTGGAGGAAGAATGTAGATTCACCACACTCTCCACACTTGTATGCAAAAGAGTGGATGTCGAAGTAGGCCCAGAAGATGTTGATGAAGAAAGGATATTCTGGTGTGTAGATAATGCACTGCTATGCTGTGTGTTGGTGGTATTTGGAATTTCAATATGGTTCAAGCAGATTAATGAGGATTAATGCTGATTGGCTGTCATCAGTAAGGAAGCTACAGGTACTGTTTCATTGAGAGAGGGTATACTAGAAGTGGAAGGTGATTCAGATTTCACTGCAGAGCCTGTAGCACCTTTAACAGATTGTGTGGTCTGTGACTGAATGTCCTGCACTGAGCTGAAAACATTCTTAGCCTGAGTCAGGTCTTTTTCATTTGATGAAGAGATGGAGCTGGGATACTGCCATGTCTGTGTGGATCTCTGTTCACATATAGGGCCTTGAGCATTATTTTGGGTGGTATAAGTTGTTTACTGAATCAGGCCACTCTGATAACCAGACTCCTGACTCTGATTAGATGAATCTGTAGATGATAACTCACTGGCCCTGCTGGTATACAGGCTACTAGGAGCCTGGCTTGCAGAGGCACTCCTGGTGGGGGTGGACTCATAATCAGAAAGAACAGGCTCTGACCCAAACTGCAATGCCTCAAACTGCAGATTTAGCCCTGAGATATCTGCTGAGCCAGGCATCTCCACAACCAGAGCAGGAATCTTAGATGTCAAGGAGGTTTTCTTCTTTTGCTGTTTCAGTTTCTACTGAGCCATCTGAGGGCTGGAGGATTGTTCGTCTGAAGACCCTGGAGACATCTGTGGAGCCTAGGTGGATTTGCTTGGCAGAGGAAAAGAGGGTGGAGGAGGTGCAGCTGTAGAGGTAGCCACTGCAGGTGGCTTCTCCTAAAGGCATACATCCATCATGGTTGAAGATGGGGTGAATGCCTGGCACTTTGAAAAAAAAAAAAACCTGTGCACTGCTGAGTCATTTGCACTCTTCAAATCATACTGCACCAGTGATGGTGATTGTGTTGTTGAGCCCATATCCCAAGAGGAAGTGGTAGTGATTCCAGACTGAGAATGTTGAGCAGCCAGATGAGCAAGAGCTTGCACAGTCTTGAATTGCTCCAAGAACTGAGTTTCTGTTGTATTGCCACCTTTAGCTTCCCCAACATTACAAAATCCTTTCCTGAACATGCTCACCACGCTATGATGAAAAAAAAAATGTATTCTCTGAAGCATGCTGTGATATGGCATTCTGCTTCGAATTACTGAACACCAGAAGCTGGGTCACGGAAGGAGCCTGAAATGGATCCGGATTTGATGAGTCATTCTTTGTTGAAGACAGTGTCTTCCCCAACAAGGTCAATTCTCTGACCAGCAGTGATTGTCACATTCTCCACAGGCAGAAGCACTGAAGACACATTAGAGACAGTAAAGATCTTGGCCTCAGAAAGATCTTCATTCTAATCATCGGTTCTCCAACTCTTCTGTTGCAGTCCTCCATGCACCAGGAGAAGTCTCAAATTTTCTGGGATAATTTGTCCCCTCAACCCCAATGAAATCAAGTCTTGCTCCATCATTTGGTTCAAAGTGGCCAATGTTGTTCCATATATTGCCACTGCTATTGCCATAATTATCAGTGTTAGCTGGCTCTGCATCATCAGCTGGGTTAAAGGTTCCCATTCCTTGAGCAGAAACCCTTCCTCACCTACTAGAACTACCTCTGGCCTCTTCTGCCTCTGTCTGTGCCTGTTTCAGAAGGCCCTCCACTCTTCGTACCATCCAATCCATTTTCCTGGCCCTGAAACTCTTGTCCACGGCTGGCACTTCTCCCCTGTCTTGGTGGCCCACCACGTCACTGACTATAGTCTCCATCCTAGTCTCAATTTTCTTTTCCTTCTTTGTTAGATTCAGTTTGTTCATTATCCTTCTGTCCTGAGACTCTTTTCTTCTTCCCAGCCATCTCCCAGAAATGTGTGTTTGGATTTTCTTCCAGGAGAACATTGATGGCTTTATTGACATCTCCATTGCAGTCATGCAAATCAATCACACATTCATCCTGGGTTTTGCCTAAGATATCAGTCATTTCACCTTCTCCTCAAAGTCAGCATCATTATGGTTCAAAATCATCTGTGCAAGTAAAATTTGCTCTGCAGTGGCCTGTGACCTCTGCTTTTGCTGTGTGTGGTTTTGGTTTTAAACTTGTTCCCAGTTTCCCCGGGCTCTGTAAGTGCCCACTGATGTCATCATTTACAGTATATACAAATAACAGTATTTACAAGGAAGAATACTCAGTCTCCTCCACAATGACACCAGGGCAGCACCATCCCTGTCATATGACATAGCCTATGTCTTTCAATTGGGGAATTGAGCTCCTTGATGTTGAGAGATATTAATGATCAATGATTATCTATTCCTGTTATTTTGATGTTGGTAGTGTTTGTGTGTGTGTGTGTGTGTGTCTGTGTGTCTGTGTGTGTGTCTGTGTGTCTGTGTGTGCGCGCGCGCGCGTGCGCGCGCGCGCGCAAGCTTTCCTTCATTTTGCTGGTATGGAATTTCTTGTTTCCAGTGTTTTCTTGGATGTAGTTATTCTCCTTGTGTTGGAGTTTTCTTTCTAGTAGTTTCTGTACAGCTAGATATGTGGATAGACATTGTATGAATTTGAATTTGTCTTGAAACATCTTGTTTTCTCCATCTCTGATAATTGAGAATTTTGCTGGGTATAGTAGTCTGAGTTGACATTTGTTTTTTAGAGGTTGTAACATATCAGTCCAGTCCCTTGTATCTTTTAGTCTCTGTTGTGAAATCAGGAGTAATTCTGATAAGTCTGTGTTTGTATGTTACTCGACCCTTTCTCCTTGCAGCTTTTAATATTCTTTCTTTGTTTTGTAGGTTTTATGTTTTGATTATCATGTGATGGGAAGATATTCTTTCTAGTCCAGTCTAATTTGTGTTGTATAAGCTTCTTGTATGTTTAACTGCATCTCTTTCTTTAGATGATTTTGATCAAAATGTTTTCTGGGTCTTGGATTTGGGACTCTTTGCCTTCCATTACTATTATTCTTTGGTTAGGTATTTTCATTGTATCCCAGATTTCCTGAAGGTTTTGTGTTAGAAACTTTGCAGATTTAACATTTTCTTTGACTAATATATCAATTTATTCAATTGTATCTTATATAACTAAGATTGTCTCTTCCATCTCCTGTATTCTGTTGATGATGCTTGCATCTGTTGTTCCTGTTCTCTTCCCTAAGTTTTCTATTTCTAAGATTCCCTCAATTTGTGGTTTCTTTAATGCTTATATTTCCACTTTCGGGTCTTTATTTCCTTCACCTGGTTTAATTGTATTTCCCTGTATATCTCTAAGGAATTTATTTGTTTCCTATTTAAAGACCTCTAACATTTTTATTTTATTTTCCTGAATTTCTTCTTTTAATTTTATTTTAATTCTGTTTATCACAGTCTACATATTTTAATGGTTATTTATTTACATTCCAAATGTTTGTACTTCTTTAAAGGATTTATTTATTTCATTTCTAAAGACTTCTATCATCCTTATAAGATTGGCTTTAAGTTATTTTCTTGTGCTAGGATATCTATAGCTTGCTCTAGTGGGGTAGCTATGCTCTGAAGTTGTCATATTGCCTTGGATTTTGTTGATTGTGTTCTTTTGAGGGCCTTTAAACATTTGTGTGACTTTGATTCCTGGATGTTCCTTTTCTAGTAGTTATTATGGAAGGGGGAGGCAGCTAACTTCAATGATCCTGGTGTAGCAGGCCTCTGATGGGTATCTTTGGGCCGTGTGGTTTTGGATCAGCCTATATGTATGTTTCAGGATCTACAGGTCTGTATATTTCAGGATTTGCAGGTTTGATAAATATGGGCAGACAGATGGTAGGAGAATGGAGATCTGGAAATTCCTGTAGAATAACAGGCTGCTCGGGAAGTTTTGCATGCTCCAGGGGATGCAGTGACGAGGGGATTTGGGTCTGGAATTTTTTTAATAATGAAGTGTGTTGGGCAGTAGCAGTTCTGTACCTGGTCAAGCACAGGCTTTGAACCCTGGAGACCTTCAGGGACAGTAGAAGTTAGGCCTTGATACCGGGCCCCTGCCTCCTTTCACACAGCTAGAGCTCCTCCCACAGAGAGGTTTGTGACCATCAGTCATGTAGCACAGGTAGAGGATGTGACTACAGGCCATAGAGCCTCAAGACAGATCTCTATATTAAAGAGATACCTAAACACCAGAGGGCATAGCCAATTAAGCATTTCTTCCCAGACCCTCCTCCTTGCAAAAGGTATTTAACCTCAGGCCTGCCCTGAGAATAGGGAGTTATAGCTTTACCCATTTTCTGCCATGATAATAAATATCTCAAGACCATATCTTAAGACCATGGATTGTCTCTCTTCTTTGGGGCCCACGGTGGGGAACCTTGGCAAAGGTGTTCAAATACAGAGCTGCAGTCTAATCTCCCACCAATGACCTCTCTATGCTTCCAGTCACAGAGGGCACCAACTCAAGCCAGCCATGACCCAGCCAAGCGAGTCACTGTAACCAAGAGTCTCACCCCTGCTGGATATTTTCTTTTTAAGACACAGGTTAATTAGCTAAGCATACATTTTAAGTCATATAAGTAAGAGCATAGAAATATACTGAAAAATCCAGGAAAGAAATAAGAAAAGGAATAAATAATAGTATAAGCTCAATACAAAAAACAGATAGAAAACTTATATTGGGCTCATAGAAAATACATAACTACAGATGACAAAAATGTGAACAGTAATAAGAACTAGTTTATAACGTCAGTGAATTTTATTCTGAAAGCCAAAATTAAAACTCTGAAAATCAATAAGATTTTGAGTACTTTGAATTTCACATGCTTTAAATACTTTCCAGTATCTAAGAAAATGTAAGAAGTTCAGATTTAGATCATCTGATCTATGTAAGTAAATCAAGGTGTTTTAAATATAGTTTTTCAACAATAATCACATGTGCTGTCCAAACATTTTACTTAGAAGAGTCTTTGAGATCACCAAAAGATAGACAACTCAGATAGCCACTAATGATCTCTGCTTCCTGTAGCCACTAGTAATCTAATGTGTTGAGTGGATGTGTAATCTGTGACTTGCAACTTGATTGAACTAGACAAATGTGAGATTAGTTTACAAAGAACTCTGCCTTCTGTTTGATTTGTGCTCTCTTGCTGATTATTGTTCTTCTGTAACCAGTTGTCATTTTGTAAACTTCATAATAAAAACACCCAAAGAGCAGGGACATAACCAAGGGAGACTGAGAGCCAAGAGGCAGTGAGAAACTGATACCTGGCAACATCAGTATGAATGAGATTGAAAAGGTCTTTTCCTATTCAAGGCTTGTGGTGTCCACAGCCCTAGCTGACTCTGCAGATGTTTAAGTGTCCTTAAGTTTAATGCACTTAGGTAAGATTTCCCTGGATTTCCATTCCATAGGAACGATAAGATTACAAATGTCATATGAAGGCACCCAGGGTATTTTCTTACACAGGGACACATAATTTAAAAAGAGAAGTCTGAAATTCCTGAGTGTGCCATTTTTGAACAGAACAGAGCAACAAACAGATAGAATGAATAGACAAGGAACACAGACACCCTTGAATCTGTACTTGAGAGTCATAATGATACTCATTATACTAGGTGTTGTCATCTGCCACAAACTGTCACTAATTTTCTGTATGCTATAAGAGATTATTTCTGAAACTGATTTTCTGAACTCTTTGTTATATACTCTTATAGTGGAAATCAATAATGAAAACTGCAGGTGACATACCAATATAACATGTCACAAATTTTAGGAAATGCTACAACTAGCACAAGCTTAACATAGTGCCCATTCTTTAAAAACTGTCCTTGGCAGCTAATTCTGACCTCAAGGGCAGAAACTTCAAATTTACACAAACTGAGATAAAATAATCACTCATGCCCAAACACAGTGTAAGATAAAATATCCTTTGGGAATGCTCTCATGAGTGGTATAACTGCATTGTATTGTAGATATATTTCTAGCATTTTGAGAAACACCCACATTGACACCCATAGTGACCACGCCAGTTTGCACTCCCATCAATGTTTGATAACTTTTATTCTTTTTCCATATCCATGACAGCATTTGTTATCTTTCAAAAAAAATTTCTTATCCAGTTTTTACTTCTTCTGAGAAGTCTCTGGTTAATTTCATGCCCCAATTTTAATTAGGGTTTTATTTTCATACTATTTGTTTATTAGAATTATTTTTTAGTTCTTTGTGTATTTTTTACACTAACCTTCTGTCAGATGTTGTTTTAGTTATTTTCCTGTTGCTGTAATTAAAAGCCATGGCCAAAAAATATCTGGGAAGAAATAAACTTACGTCATCATACAGGTTACAATCTATCACCGAGGAAAACAAACCTGGAGATAGTCTCTATTGTGGAATATTGCTTATCTGCATGCTCTTCTTGTCTTTTTCAGCCTGTTTTCTTATACAGTCCAGGACCACTTACCAATGTTGGGCTCTTCCACACCAATTAGTCATGAAAATACTTCACATACATACCTATAAATTAATCTGATGGAGACATTTTCTCCACTGGGGTCCATGACACAACTAGTATACTTTTGTATTCAGGACGTTGTTGTATGTGTTTATCATCTGTAGCAGTTTTCTATTAGAAATTATAGCATCCTTTATTGTTTATAATATTCGTTATGTGGACTTTAAATCTTTAGACATACTCCACATTTTAGGCAGATAGTAGAAATAGAATATATTAAGATTTGAGAGGGATTGCAGCCAGTGTAACTATCCAAAGGAAAACAGATTCCTTCCAAGGGATAACTGACTTTATTTTATTTTAAATATTTGAAGCTGTGCTCCCTTTAGCTGTTTCTTCAAAAAAGACTAGAGAAATTAATTAATGTCATGATAATAAATGTAATATAATGTATTCTTACTTTATTTAAGTGAATCTTTTGATGTAATAGGTTAATTTAACTTCTTTCTTCTTTTTGACTTTTATTATGTTTGTGCTAGTTTTAAAAAGAGGAATACATTTAAGGATAAGAAGCAATTCCCCTGGGTGTTGAGTTCTAATAAGCCTTAATAGAGCCTAAAAAGTAAATATTTATGTTATAAACAGTATAATACTCATTATTCTGTTTTAGTTAATTTTATGCAACTAAAATATGGCATAATAAAACACAAGTAAGAATGCTAAAATTTTGCATGGTTTTGTAAGCATTTTGAACTTAGGTAGCATTTTTACAGCCTATTTGATGTTTCAATTTCCTTTGTTTTGTTTACCTCTGAACTAGTTAAATAATTATTTCCTCCATTGTTGGTGGGACTGCAACCACTCAATAAATCAGTCTGGCAGTTCCTCAGAAAATTGGACATAGCATTACCTGAGGACCCAGCTATACCACTCCTGGGCATATACCTAAAAGATGCTCTAACATATAACAAGGACATATGCTCCACTATGTTTATAGAAGCATTATTTATAACAGCCAGAAGCTGAAAAGAACCCAGATGTCCTTCAACAGAGGAATGGATACAGAAAATGTGGTCCATTTACACAATGGAGTACTACTCAGCTATTAAAAACATGAATACATGAAATTTTTAGGCAAGTGGGTGGAACTAGAAAATATCATCCTGATTGAGGTAACCCAATCACAAAAGAACATATATGGTATGCACTCACTAATAAGTGGATATTAGCCCAAAAGCTCAAAATACCCAAGATTCAACTATCAGACCACTTGAAGCTCATGAAGAAGGAAGACCAAAGTGTGGGTGCTTTGGTCTTTCTTAGAAGGAGTAACAAAATACTCATGAGAGCAAATATGGAGACAATGTGTGGGACAGAAACAGAAGGATGGGCTGCCTAGAGACTGTTCCACCTGGGTATTCATCCCATTTACAGTCCCCAAAGGCAGATGCTGATGTGGATGCCAGGAGGTCCATGCTAACAGGAGCCTGATATAGCTGTCTCCTTGGAGATCTGCCAGAGCCTGACATATACAGAAGCAGATGCTCACAGCTAACCATTGAACTGATCATGCGGTTCCCAATGGAGAAGTTAGAGAGAAGACTGAAGGAGCTGAAGGGGTTTGCGGCCCCATGAGGAGAGCAACAATACCAATCAACCAGAGCTCCCAGGGTCTAAACACCAGCCTGGGAACACATAGGGAGGGACCCATGACTTCATCTGTACATATAGGGGAGGATGCCCTTATCAGGCATAGATGGGAGAGGAAGTCCTTGGTCATTTGAAGGCTGGACACCCAGTGTGGGGGAATTCAAGGGCAGGGAGGTGGAAGTGGGTTGGTGGGTGGAGGCACATCCTCATAGAAGCAGGAGGAGGGGAGATGGGATAGGGGGTTTCTGGGTTGGGGGGAAAATGAAGAAAGGGGATAACATCTGAAATGTAAATAAAATATCCAATAAAAACAAAAATAAAAAATAATTATTTTTAAACAAACCTAATCAACTAGATTCCATTTATCATTTCTAAAAATAATATGTTTTTTAGAAAACATAAAAGCCTGGTTTTGGTAGTGCCTTCCTATAAATCCAGCATTTGGGAAGTGCAGGCACAATGATTATGCAACTCAAGGTCATCTCTGGCTCAATAACCTCTTTGAGGACAGCCTGGGGATATTATAAGACCTCATATTACAAATGAGGGCTGGAGCAGGACTATAGAAATTAAAAATAGAAAATAAAAATTGTGACAAAATTCTATGGTTTTATATATATTATAATTTTATATTCACATCCTAGTCTCCTAACTATACTTAGATAGTTTGTCATTTATATTTTAGGAATAAATCTCCAAAATTTAGTATTTAGTTTGTCATTTATATTTTTGTAATATATTTCCACAAATTTAGTGATTAAACAGCCTAAGCGACAAACATTTATTGTACTATGGTTTCTGAAATTAGTGAATTATATGTAATTCTGGAACAAAGTGTATTATGAGCCTATAATCAAGGTGACTACTGGACCTTGACTCATGAACATCCTGATTTCTGCTAGAGAATATGCATAAAATTTATCTACCTAGCTCTTGTGAGCAGTCTATCATTTCTCCAAATGTGAACTTGTCTGTAGCATTTTTCAGAATGTGACAAGTCTTTCCCTTACCAACAAGTACATCCAAAAAGGGATTGGGGGTTGGGGGAAAGAGTTTCAGAAACATAAAGGAATGCACTTGCAGGTTTTTGGCAGGTTATTTCTGTTATGTTGTGTTTTTAAAAAGTAGAGTCTTTATTTGATATTTTAGAAGTTGGTGGATCTATTGGAAGTCAAACAGGAAAGAGAAAAAGAATACCTACATTGTATAAAGCTGCAGCATCTGGTGACAAGATACTGGTTTGGGGCAGCTGTTCTTAGCCACAGAGTCAATCATCTAAAAATGTGTGGAAGATAATGGAACCGAAATAAACTTCTACTCTAGAACTTGATACAATGTAAAAATTGTTTGGTTTTTTTTTTCCTACTGGGAGGAAGCCAAACCAAATTAAGCATGCATACAAAAACCATTTGTATTGCACCATGGCACAAAATTTATGTGAAGTAATTTTTATACATAGTAAACTACATGTCCTTATGACATTGTACAACTTTCAAGCATCTTATTTTGACATGTAGTAATAATCATAAATATACATATTTGGCATGTTGAACTTGAATAACCTCTGCATTCAGTGTATATTAGCCAAATGTGAAATAGATTCAGATGAGCACTTAAGATCATGGAGATGATAAAGAAATCACTAAAATTGAGTAGAAACAAATAAGCTTTTCTGAAGCTAATATATCTCCTTTTAGTTTACTAAGGCATATTTTCTTAAATAAGAGAACATTCAAGACAATCCTGTTGTAGTCTCATGTTATGGAACATGCTTTTAATTGCACATTTGGAAGCAGATTCATGCAGACCTCGATGAATGCCAGGCCAGCTTGATGAAATTATACTTTAAATACCTGAGAAAATGCAGAAAACTACAAATACTGCTGATATTATTCTTTGAAATATCACAAAACAAAGTAAGTGTGCGTGAAAGTTTATACAGTATCCATGAAATTTTCTGTTTTGATTCTTTTTTTTCTGGTGACCATTTTTTTCTTAACATTAACTATGAGTTTAGCTTATTTATATGTTTCCCTTAATTCAGGATTTCTCATTACTGCCAATTCCAGGATCAAGGTTCACTTTAAGTTACTGTCCTAAAAGTAGTAAATAATAATAAATAAGTAAATAAATAATAGATCCATATCTTGAAATCTATAGTCATTGGCACAATGAATCTATCATTCAGATCATATATTAAAATGAAATGAAATGAAATGAAATGAAATGAAATGAAATGAAAATGAAAATTGAAGACAAATCAAAGAAACTAGAAAAAGTGTTCTGAGTGAGGTAACCCAGATCCAGAAATAAAAATGATGTATGTTTTCTGTGATATGTAGATACTAGCTTCAAGTCTTTAATTACACATGTTTAACACAGAATGCAAGCCAAGAAACTAGCAAGAGGACAAGATATCTCCATATTTTAAGAGATTTTAAGTATGTTTTAAGAGAAATAGTGCAACATAAATAAAAATGAAAGAAGAGAGAAGGAACAATGATGACAGAAAATTTTAAGCAGGAGAGGAAATATAAGAAGATGCAGAGAAATAAGGCAGGGACTAAATGTTGGACTAAAATAAAGGGTGTATGAAAAAGATGAAAACCAACTAACCCAATTAAAAGTATAATTTTCCTTCAGTTTCTGTTCCATTTTTGTCCCTATCTTACCTTTAGTCAGGAACACTTCTGGGTTAAAATTTTTAAGCTGTGTGGGCGTCCCCATCTCTCAATTGGGGGTCATGCCCATCTACTGGAGGTGATCATTACAGGTTGTATCTCCCTTTGTTGGGTATTTCATTTAAAGTCATCACCAAAGGGTCCTAGGAACCTCTTGCTTCCCTGGAGTCTGGGACTTTCTAATGGCTATCCCCAGCTCTCCTTCCCCCACTGCTACATGTTTCTGTTCAATTTCCTGTACTTCTCTCCTGTCCTTTCCAATACCTGATCCTGACCCCTCTTTCACTCCCACTCCTCTTTCATAACCAGGCCCTTTGGTCCCTCTAACTTCTGCCATCAAGAGACTGCCCTACCTAGGGATTCATTCCATCTGCAGGCATCAAATTCTCACACTATTGTTATGCCAAGAAGTGCTTGCCAAAAGGAGCCTTGTATGGCTTGTATGGAGCCTTGTATGGCTGTTCCCTGAGAGGTTCTACCAGCACATGACCAATACAGATGCAGATACTCACAGCCAACCATTGAACTGAGCCCAAGGACTCCAATGGAAGAGCAAGGGGAAAGGACTGAAGGAGCTGAAGGGAATTGCAACCTCATAGGAAGAATTAACTATACCACCCAGAGTTCCCAGGGAGTATATACATGGAGGGAGCCATGGTTCCAGATACATATATAGCATAGGATGGCCTCGTCTGACATCAGTGGGAGGGGAGGCCCTTGGTCTTGTGGAGGTTTGATGCCTTATCATAGGGGGATGCTAGAGCAGCAAGGCAGGAGTGGGTGAGTTGGTAGAGGAGCACACTCATAAAGGGAGAGGAGAAAGGAGGAATAGGATGGAGGTTTGTGGTAGGATAACTGGGAAGAGGAGATATCATTTGAAATGTAAACTAATGAAATCATTAATCAAATATAAACAAAATTATAATTTTAAGTAAGTAAAGTTGGAGGGGAGACTATCTGCATGGATGGATAATACTGCTCTTAGATGCTATAAATTACTAAAAAAAAATCTGAAATGGCCACCTCCTGTAACCAAACAGGATTTCCAGCAGAGGAATAAGGACACCAACCTATCTACAAAAATAAATTTTGACTCAAAATTTGTCCTGTCTACAAGAAATGCATGGACAAAGATGGAGCAGAGACATAGGAAACAGCCAACCAATAACTGCTCCAACTTGAAACTAATCTCATAGGCAAGCACCAATCCCTAAAACTATTAATGGTACTTTGTTATGCTTGCACACAGGAGCCTAGCATAACTGTCCTCTGAGAAGTTCCACACAGCAGCTCGATGAAACAGATTCAGATACCTATAGCCAAACATTTAAACACTTTTTTTGTTTGTTTGTTTTTTGGAGACAGGGTTTCTCTGTGTATTTCTGGCTGTCCTGGAACTCACTTTGTAGATCAGGCTGGCCTTGAACTCAGAAATCTGCCTGCCTCTGCCTCCCAAGTGCTGGGATTAAAGGTGTGCACCACCACTGCCCAGTTGATTGGAAACACTTATGAAAGAGTTGGGGGAAGGATTGTGGACCCCAAAGAGGATAGGAACTCCACAGGAAGACCAACAGACTCAACTAACCAGGACCCTTGGGGATCTCAGAGTCTGACCCACCAACCAAAAAACATACACAGGCTGGACCTAGACCTCCCCACACATATGTAGCAGATGTGCAGCTTGGTCTTCATGTGAGTCTTGAACAATTGGAATGGGGGCTATCCAAAAGGCTGTTGCTTGTCTGTGGAATATGGTCTTCTAGCTGGGCTTGAAAGACCCCCGAAGGTAGACCCTCACTCAAATCTGGATCTGCATGCACCCAAGGACACACAAGAGACCTTCTTGATGCAATAGCAAAAGGTAGTTTAATGGAGAGGGCCCTTGGGTCGAAACATATCCCACGCAGGGGATAGAGGATTCGACCCAGACCCCAGAAAGCTTAGGATATTTGTAGGTAGAGGTTGGAGAGAGCGGGAAAATTTGGTGTGATTACACGTGATTGAATATTTTAAACATCAGCAATTTGCGTAAGCAATCATTTGAGCTGGCAGGATGACTAGTTATCTTTGACCAAAAAATCCTTGGACCTTCCAGACAGGGAGGAAGAGAAACTGGACATGTCCTTGCATGCCTTTTCCTTTTTGGTCACTCTGCCCTGGAGGGACTTAATATTTTTATTATGGTTGTATTCAACATGTTGTTGATGGTCTTACTGACCATGAATTTTTGTTTCAAGCTGCTTTCAATTTTTATTCTCACAGGCTGCCTTGTTTGGCCTCAGTGAAAGAGGAATTACCTAGCCCCACAGATACTTGATGTGCCAAGGTCAGGGGATACTAGGGGAGTGGGGGTTTTACCCTCTCAGAGGAGAAGTGGGGGGAGATGGCAGGAGGTAGTTTGGGAGAGAAGACATGGAAGGGAGCAGTGATTAGGATATAAAGTAAATAAAGAAAAAAGAAGAAAATAGATTGTTTGTAATTTTACATGGAGAAGGACATGAAAAGATAAAGGAGTCAGAGGGGTGGAGGACACCAGGGGAACAAGATCTTTCAGGTCAATTAAGCAAGGTGCATATGTTCTCATCAAGACTGAAGCAGCAAGAAGAGGACCTACATGGGTCTGCTTTGGTATGCACATGATACACATTAGTCCTCTCCTTACATATTCTAGCTATTAGCTTATGGAACACTTGACTCTTGACAGAGTGAGTCTCTGACTCCTGTGCCTGCTCTTAGGACTTTTCCTTCTTTTAGGATGCCATGGTCAAATTTAATATGTTAGTTTTTATTCACCTTATTATATTTTATTTTGTCATGTTTGATTGTTAAGTCTTAGAAACCTGTTCTTTTCTCTCTTTTTTTGTACTGTTTTTAATTGGATATTTTATTTACATTTCAGATGCCATCCTCTTTCCCCATTTTCCCTCCCTAGAAAACCCCTATCCCATGCCCCCTTTTCCAATTTGCTTTTATACAATTTTTTTTAAATGTTGATCAAAGGCTTTATAAGTATGGTAATGCTCAATCAGAAGTGTAACCCAATACCCAACCTAGACATATAAACTATCTTCGACTAGTGGAGACATGTGAACTTCTACCTCCATGCCCCCTCTCTCTTTCTCTCTCTTTTTCTCTCTCATTACCTAGCTTCTCATCTACTTCATCTTCTCGTCTCCTTACTCCATCTTTTCCTCTCGGTGCTCCTTCCCCCTTAGCTCCTCCTACATATTACCCTTCCTGTTAAAATAAAACTTTTCTCTCAAAATACAATTAGAGCATAATTATTCCTATTTGTACCAGTGAGGTACAAGATAGTCTTAATACCCAGTCCATACTTTTGTTGACTAACCAGAACCTCTGTCGTCTCTCTTGACTAAAACACTTAATTTTGAACCTGGCGTTTTTCTTGGCTTTAGAATGAATGTCAGCTGAAAACCATCCACTCAGATCTTTTCTCTCAAAGTAAATATCCAGGATTGGCTCTGAGACTATAGGTCTTCAACCCCATCAGAAATCCAGAATGACTGAGTTAACTGAAGTTATGGGAAGCACTAAGCATAGCTTCTAAAACTTAGCCAATTTATAGAGACCGCTGAACACCTGGACAGCCCCTATACTACCGAACGTTGGAGCATCAAATCTTCAGCCTTCTGGCCCAGAATCATCTGACAGACCTTAGTGATGCAGACCTGCTCAAACCTCCGGTGTCTGGGAATTCCATCTGGATGCAGTGAAGACACAGAGTCAAAGGCTTATCAATTTATTCTTCCCCTCACCCCTCTTCTAATATCCCAATGCCCGCAATCAGCTTGAAGAAGTTAAAGAAGAGTCAGCGCCCCTATTCCCTGGGCTTGGGGACTAAGGTGGTTAATATTGGGCTGTCTTTCTTGGGGAAAGTAGTGATTTTGTTGGAACAGGGAGGATTAGCTAGGATTTATGGCATAGCCAAAACCTATTGGTAGAAATCTGTATAATTAGTATCAAGATGAAGTTATAATTTCTTAAATGGTACAAAATTTACTTGGATTTCAAATTTAAGGTTTTCATTGGTGTGAGCTTCTTATTGATATGATAGTGAAATGAATATTGATACTCTCATGGGCATTGTGCCTGTATAACACATTTAGGAATACCCAGTCCTTCTTTAACTTTTTTTAACTGATTTGGGATGGTTAGCCTGTGAGTTAAGGGACTATAGCAAATTCATGACTTTGAGTTTATTGTTAGGGTGTTTTCTATATTTTATTTAGAAATAGCTGAGAGGGGTTAACAGACCACAGTCCAGGTTACCTTACATGGATAGTTGGATTTCAAAAAGTCAGAAATCCATAGAATTGACTTCACAAATATTTCTATATTAATGTTCATTTTGATTAGAGACCTGTTTGCTCCTGACAGCTTCCTGTTTTGGATTCTAAGAAGAAACTGAGCATCCTTGGAGTTACTCCAGTTGTGGTGAGACAGCCACTAGGCAAGAATTGCCTCTTTTCATCTACAGACACATGACTGTCCAGAAAAGGACACACTTGCAGAATAGTTGACTGATTATATCTGCCTAGATAGAGTAATCAGTCTATTCTTTTCTAATGATAGAAAGGATGTAGATCTGGAGGAAAGAGTAGATGGGAAAGATCTGGGTGGGGGTAGAGAGTGGGAAAAGTATAATCAGGATATATTAGGTGAGAAAAGAATGTATCTTCAATAAAAAGCAAATTATTTGTGATTTTCTGCATTCTTATTGTTAGAGTACTTTTAAAACATTTAGTTTACTGAAGTATAAATTACATAACTTATAAACTGAAAAATTGTCAATATACACAGCATTCATCTAACTTTTAAAAATAACATATTTCTAAGAAGATAATTTTAGATTTACAGAAAAATTGACCAAGCATTAGATAGAGGATTCCCCAAGCATGATATATTGTTGCCTGTTAATTTTTCACTAATGAGTTATGCTTTATTACTAATGAACTAATGATAAATTGTAGTTAATTAAGGCCCATGATTTACAAAAAGATATAGTCTTTATTTTCTGATGAATACATAACTCCACATATATACCATTCCATTAACATAAAAATCTATATTGACTATTTTGAAAATCCCCTATGTTTTTCCCACTCAACTGTCCCTCCCTGTTCCCCAATCTCAGGACATGTCTAATTTTTTATACATACCAGCTCTTAGTAATCAGTATGCATCTAAAGTTACTATAGTCTTTCTTTCTGTGGATTCTTTAACAACATTCAATAAAATTTTGTTTCATTTTAACTTTGAAACAAAGTCTCTAACACTGTAGTTCAAGATGTCCTGGAATTTAACTTGTAATTCAAGTTGTCCTTGAATTCATGTAAACCTTGCCTCAGGTTCTTTTCTGAGTGCTAGGATTACATGTGTGACTCACCATTCTCTGCTAATTTCATCATTTTTGTTGTGCCATGCAAGGCATTTCCTAGGTTTACTCTCAGGTGTTTGATAATTGTCAGTGCTAGTATTTACTAGTATAATGAACTTGTTATCTTCCAACTGTTTATTAGCAAACCATCCTTCGTAACTGTTAGATACTGGAGGATTCTTCAACAAGTATGTCTTCAGAGAATAGTGGTATATTTTTCATTCCAGTCATGTTTCCTTCCCCTCCCCTCTAATCACTAGTCAGGATCACAAGCACATGAGACTAAAATTAGAATGGCAGAAACATGTCTTGTTCTTTATTTAAGAAAGAGTGTTCGAGTTTTCCCATACAGTACTTGTTGCAGATGTTTTTGAAGTTGATCATTTTTGTTTTGTTTATTTTTGTTGTTGTTTTGATGTAGGTTCTCACTACATAGACCTGGCTGTCCTGGAACTCACTATGTATACCAGGGTGGCCTCAAAATCACAGAGATACACCTGCTTCTGTCTTCCTAGTACTTGTATTAAAGGCATACACCACAATACTGCTTAAAATTGGTCACATTGTAATAATAGTTCGAGACCAAGCAAAAAGAATAAAATAAAATAAAATAAAATAAAATAAAATAAAATAAAATAGGTTAAGAAGATTAATAGATATTGTAGAGGAGACACACAAGTAGAAATTTATCCATAATGCACTTAGTAACAGAATAAGTTGGAAGAAAATAAAGGGTATGGAAGACAGTGGTAAGAATTTTCAACATATATACATATATACACACAAACACACATACACACATATACATGTACACACGTACACATGTACACATATACATATGTACATATATATGCATATATGCATATATATGCACATATATATACATATATACACATACATAAACACAGATCATATGCACATACATACACACATACATACATACACACATATACACATACACATGTACATACACATACACATATACACACATACACACATACACATATACACTTATACACATATACATATATATGCATATATGCATATATACACATACATAAACATAGCACATATGCACATACATACATACACACATACACACATACACACATACACACATATACACATACACACATACACAAACACATATACACATATACATACATACACATATACACACATATACATATACACATATGCATATATACACATATACACATATACACATATACACATATGCATATATACACATATACACATATACACATATACACATATACACATATACACATATACACATATACACATATACACATATACACATATACACATATACATATGCATACAACATATATGCATATATGTATACCTATGTGTACATACATACAATTTGTATAATACTTTGCTAGTATCTTACTATAAGAATTATTTGGGCCGGGCAGTGGTGGCACACGCTTTTAACCCCAGCACTTGGAAGGCAGAGGCAGGTGGATTTCTGAGTTCAAGGTCAGCCTGGTCTACAAAGTGAGTTCCAGGACAGCCAGGGCTACACAGAGAAACCCTGTCTCGGAAAAAAAAAAAGAAAGAAAGAAAGAAAGAAAAGAAAGAAAGAAAGAAAGAAAGAAAGAAAGAAAGAAAGAAAGAAAGAAAGAAAGAATTATTTGAACTTTATAGTAAACCTTGAAGCCAGGTGACAATGGTGTTGTGACTTTGTTCTTTTTCCGGATTGTGTTAGTTATGCTGAGTCTTTTGTCTCTGTATATACACTTTTAGGACTGCTTTGTTGATTTCTACAAAATAATTTGCTGTCATTTTCAAGGGAATTAAATTCAATCTGTCAATAAAGTCAGAAAGAACTGAGATGCTAACAATAGGTTTTCCTATTCATACTCATGGAATTTGTCTTTATTGATTTAGATCTTAGATTCTTCTGCCACAGTTCGATTATTTTTCTACAGATTTTTTAAAAATAGAGTCATACCTAAGAATTTCATTTTTGGTGTTAATGAAATATAATTTTGTTATTATTTTAAATTCCAACTTTCCATTGCTAGAAGATACAAAGAAATTAGATGTTATGTTGATTTTGTATTGTGTAAACATAGTAAAACATTTTAAAATAGTTTGTCAGTTTCAATATTTTTATGTAGCTATTGTATGTGAAATGATACTGATGTTGTTACTTCCTTTAAATACACACTGATTTAATTACCCTTCATTATATTGTTTATATTATAGGTGAAGCCTACAATAAATATAGATTTCCTATTTAATCCAATATGTATGTGTTTGAAGACATTTTGATACTCTGTTAAGTTTTACTTTAAATTAACTACTGCTATGTATCCATGGAGATTTCTAAAACTCTTTCAAAAAAACTATTCATTTTCATGTATGCAAGTTTTCTATATGAATGTATATCTGCATGCCAGAAGAGTACATCAAATATTATTATAGCTATTTGTGAGCCACCGTGTAGTTTCTGGGGATTGATTTGGAAGGACAGTCAGTGGTCTAAACTACTGAACCATCTCTCCAGACTCATCCCCACATGGAGATTTTATTCCTTTTATTTCACTGTATAATGACACTCTGTGGCAAGTTTTTTACTTTGAAGTATGTTTTCTTTGAAATTAATATAGCTATGCTAGCTTTCACCATACCTTCCTCTCCTCACACCAGGCTCTGGTAATGATTATATTCACTACTTCTTTGATTTCAAACAAATAGTTTCCATACAAAAGTATGAATGATAGCATCTGTCTTTCTGTGTCTGTATTAATTCACTTAAAATTTTCATCTTACCTCTCTTTTGCTCCAAATGATAGAACAGAAACTAACTTGGCAGTAGATGACTAATAGGCCATTGTGGATATATACTACACTTCTTTTATAATTCATGTACAACTTGTGGATAGAAAAAGTTTGATAATATGAGTAGTGTTGTAATAAACAAGCAAGTACAGATGCATTTTTACATAATGGTTTTAATTTTTTAATTCTTTTAGTGCTATTTCTGGATCGTGTCAGATTTTCTTTTTTTTTGTCTTAATGATACATAAGAGTTTCTCTATTTCCATGTTTATTATATTAACTATGATTATATTTAATTCTAACTTATTTAATAGTACCCTTGTCTGTATAAGGGTTTGTGCACCTATTTTCAGGTGCCCTTAGAGGCCATAAGTAGGTATTAGATTCGATACAAGTTGGTTTCCAGAAATGGTGTTCGAAGCTAATTCAGGTCCTCTGGAAGAGCAGTCAGCACTTTTGTGACTTAGCTCCTTTCTAGACTCTCACTGTGGTTTTGATTTGCATTTTCTTGATGATTAGCTATGCTGAAATTTTTTCATACATTTTCTCATTCTCTTTTATATCCTTTTCTGAGAAATGTCTATTTGGGTCATTTATCCATGTTTTAATTGGACTATCATGCATGTATTTAATTTCTTATAAATTTGGTTAAATCTTTACATATTCTGGTTGTTAATCATTTGTTAGGTGAATCATTTAAAAATAGTTTCTTCAATCAGGTAGTAGACCATTTCTTCTCTTTATAATTTCTTTTAAGACAAATGCCACTGCAATGATTTCAACTCTTAGAAAAATATTTTCTTCATGGCTCTCTCCCTGGCAATGTTTGTACTAAGACAACTCTGTTCATGATCACAGAGAAGTTTCCTTATAAATAAATAGTTGTTTTCAAAAGTCAGAAGTCTTGTGGGCTAGAGGTATGATTTGAAGAAAAATCTATGCTTGATGGGTTTAGAACTCTGGGTTTTATACACAGTACCTTCCCTACTAATTCAGAAGTATTCATCAATAGACACCTTGACCATATCTGTCAGTACAGGTAACATTTTCTTTATATACTTAGAATCCCTGGGATTCCTTTATTCTGAATTTTCTCCCCTCCCCTCCCCTCTCCTCTCCTCTCCTTTCCTTTCCTTTCCCAAGTTTGGGCAAACTTTGCTCATTGTTCTTTAAATAAAATTTCATAACTTTTCTTTCTCCCCTTTAAAAACTTTCTTACAATTAAACTACTACTACAAAAGATTTCTTTTCTTCAGTATTTATCAGTTTTACTTTGTATTTATTGATTACAAATGACATATTTCAAGTTCCCTTATTCTATTATTTTGATCAATTATGCTGTCGAAATTCTCTAATCAATTTTCCAGTTCTGCTACTGTGTTCTTCAGCTACAAAATATCTGTTTGATTCTTGGTAATATTTTTCACATTGGAGGCCAGAGAGATGGTTCAGTGGTAAGAAGAGCTTGCTGATCTTCCAGTGAACTTAGCTCCCACATGTTGGCTGATAGTTATCTGTAACTTATGTTCCAGGGAATCTAATGCCCTTTCCAGATTCTGTAGTCATGCAGTATGTATGTGGTTCACAGACAAGCATCCAGCTAAAACACACATAAAATAAAGTTAAAAAAGTGAGAATAACTAAAAACATATTTCCATATCATTTTTACATCTATCATTTGCTTGAACTCATATGAAATGTCTAATGGTTATTTTGAATTATTTGTTAAGGACTTATCCATTTCCTTTTTAATAGCTCATTACACATTGCTTTTGGCAGCATCTGTCTGTAGAACTGTATATTGTATTGTTTGACAACAGCAATCTACTCTACTTTCTTTTGTTCTTAGATGTAGCATCAAACATCTAAACATACTGGTTCCAACACAAGTACTAGTAAGTATCCTGAAAACCGATTATCTGGACTTTGTAGTCCCACTCCTCTCCCTCTTTAGTAAAAGAAAGCTCCTATATAGAGTGTCTTATGACCTTGATGAGCCACGTTTGTAACATAAAAACAGCCTATAATCTTTTTATTTTATCTTCAGCAACCCCAAACTGCACAGTTTTCATCAGTAATCCATTACATGAGAAGAGTCTGAAACCAGACTCTTATAAGGCCTTCCAAAATCTGTATTGAATTCAGAGTATGCTCTCAAGTATGTCATAATCATGAGCATTTATCTTATAGTACCAAAATATGCATACTTATTGGAATGTATAAAATGGTTCTTTTTACCTATTCAATATTTCTATTCTTGTTTTTGT
Organism: Rhabdomys dilectus; assembly: GCA_019844195.1. Lineage (NCBI taxonomy): Eukaryota > Metazoa > Chordata > Mammalia > Rodentia > Muridae > Rhabdomys > Rhabdomys dilectus. The sequence continues at coordinate 86,528 of JADRCG010006564.1, forward strand.
GATCACCTAGAGCTCCATCACTTCATAACTATCCAAGATATCTATAAAAAGGTATTCCAAACATGTATAGTATTGTTAAAATTGTGATTAGTAGGGGAATGAATCCTGTGGCTTCCTATCACTCTTTTACTTTGAACGGATAATTTACCAGATACAGATGTTTAGCTTGATAGGTTTTATTTTTCAGTGCTCTAAATATTTCATCCTGATATGTTCATGCTTTTCTGACTTCTAACAAGAAATCCAAAGCAAATTTTATCTTTACTTTTTATAATTAAGAAAAAATTTTCTTCTTGTATTCTTTTTTCTTCTATGTACATGTGATTTAGTCTTATGTCTCTTAACATTTAGTGATCTCTTTGACTGCCAACCACTGATACATAAAGAATAAAATGTCTTCGAGTTCTGTAGAGACTTTCTGTCTTTCCACAGCTGGGCTGTAATTCAGGAGTTAGGGTGTTGAATCCTCAGGCTCATACCAAACTTTTGCTAAGTCAGTGGCATCTGTGTTCTTGTCTCATGTATTTTTAATATTTTTATTAATTTATTATTTCATATATTATATCCCAACCACAGTTTCCCTCCCTCCATTCCTCCCAGGCTTTCAGCCCCTCCTCACTTCCCATCCACCCCTCTTTCTTTCCTGAAGTAAGAAGAGCAGGCCTCCCAGGGATATCAACCAAACATGGCATATCAAGTTGCAATAGGATTAGGCAACTCCTCTTATATTAAGGCTGGACAAGACAATACAGTAGGAGGAAAAAGGTCTCAAAAGCAGACAAAAGAGTCAAAGAGGCCACATGTTCCCACTGTTAAAAGTCCCAAAAGAACACCAAGCTACACAAGTACAACATATGTACAAAGGACTTAGGTTAGACCCATGCAGGCTCCCTAATTGTCAGTTCAGTCTCAGTGACCCGCTATGAGCGCAGTTTAGTTGGATCTGTGGAGTTTCCTGTGATGTCCTTGCTTGTCTTACATATTTGAAGAATGATATTCAGGGACCACCAAGGGTGAGTTTTCAGAAGTTTTATTATGAATTCATATGTAGAGGTTTAAGAGACA